>VYZT01062012.1:606-12263 GCA_013400735.1 Pomatostomus ruficeps | reverse complement strand
TCTTTTGTCTTCTGTGGACTGAGCAGATCCTGCAAAGGGACTGGTGCTTCTAAGTTTACTTCAATGGGAGCCTCTCATTTTCTTAAAAGCAAAGTATCTTCTGAGGAAATGAAATTCAGCAGATCCTGATGTTTTACCTAGCAATGAATAATTCATTTACAGTGAATGGAAGCTAAAATATCTTCTTTACAAGTGAAAATACAAACAACACTTTCCCCTTGGAACAAAGTGGGGAGCTACAGAACTTGGGAAACCATTTGAAACATATCAAATAGTAGTTTTGTTTTGCATTTTGTTTTTATCTCAGCCGTGTGTGTTTGTTATTTTTATGATGTTCACGCAAGGTGGATAGAATAATACTGTAACTTTATCCAGCTCACGTTGGTGTTTTTGTGTCAAAAAAAATACCTGTGCTTGCCAAAAGCTCTGGTGGATACCAGTGTGTGAGGTGGGAGGGCAAAACTGACTCCAGAGCAGTCAAATGCCATTTATCTGCATCCTGTTGTTATCTGCACATGCTTTTTGAAAGTGCTCTCTCCTTACTTGCTAATTATGATATGAATCACATTATGAGACATTTGTATCCTCATCTCTGCCTACTAAACCAGCTTTTCCAAGGGCTGCTTTGGTGTGATGGCTGATGTCCTGTGTTGCTGGGAAATGAAGTAATTCCATGTCTTATGAATACGAGGGGTAGGATATGCTACGAAAAATATGCTTTAAAATCTGCTGAAAATACTTATGAAGTATTTGAAGACCCATAACTCTATAACTGACTACCACAAATTATATTAAAGAAGGAGAATGAAAAAAGTAATTCTTTTGCTGATGGAAGTTGGCAGCTGTATCACTCATTTTCTTAGTGAAATGGATTCGGCAGAATTAATGTTGGACATAAAACTTCCTTTGAGAGGCAAAACTGCTTAAATTGCAACCTTATAAATACGATAGGTCTTCCACAGGAATAGGAATGAAGATTTCTAATAAAATACAGGCTTAACTGGAAAAGTGCTTTAAATGTGTGCAGGAGAGGGTGCATCCATTTCCAAGAACCAAACGTGACACTCTGTGTGTCCCAAACCCTGCTTGTGTGGGCCGACACATCCTTTGGGCAAACCCAGCCTGTCCGATGTTCTCAGTGGGCAGAGCTGATTTGGTTTGCGGGGATTGGTTTTTATTTTCACTTCAGCTGTTGCAGTTCTTCCTTTCAATCTAGAGTTAAATTTTCAGACTTGTAGCCAGCCAAGCAGCCATCCTGCAAACCTTCTGTTCTCCTCCAGCCTGAGTAACCATCGCTCGCAGTGAAGCAGCTGCTTCCATTGCCAGGGTGTTTCTCACCAGGTACTGAGCGCTTGCCTTGCTGTTAATATATTTGTTCCATTTAATAGTGAAGCAACTGCTTGGCCCAAGTGTCTCATTCTCCCTTTTGTTGTGGAATAACTCTCTCTCTTTGGAGATGGGCATTCATAGGAGGGCAAGGGTGTTTTATACAGCTCATGCAGTGATGGTCTGGGGCAGCAGTGATATCTTTGCTAAAGTAATTGGTCTCAAGAAGCTGCCAGCAGGCGCACAGAATTGTGTGCATCCAGGTTAGATTTACATGAGAGTATGAGCACATTCTTTTTTACCTAAGCTTTCTTTTTTTCTAAGATAATTTTATATTGTCTTGTTCAGTCAAAATACTTTTTAAAGGCATTGATAGACATCACAGAATTCTCTTCCTCAAAGGGACCTTTTTGAGTTTGATAAATTCTTATTCTTTTTAAATTTCTTTTCTGATTTTTAAAAAGTTGTGGGAGGGAGGGACTTAATCAGCCACACAATCCTTTTTTATGTAGGTAATTTACATATAACTGAATCAAAATTGCAGTTCTGTGCCAGCTTTCAAAGGCCATGTCATTATGTCCCAATAACAGAGGTTCAATTTTTAATATTTCAGACTGCCTCTGAATTTAAATTCCTAGTTTGGTCCTTGATCAGTCTGGCCCATATAAAAATTTTCTTTTCTAAGGTGCCTTCCCCATCTTCCCCTCGGTCTGTTACAGCATTAACATGGCAGTTGCTGTGCTCTCTCTGCCTTTTTGAAACCTAATGGACCCTTCCTAAATTCAGTGACTCTGACAGCTGCAGAGCCATTGGAGATGAGTTTGTTGGTATTTTTAAACCTTCTGTTGCTGGAGTCCTTTTTTAACCACTGCAGCAGGAATTCATTGATGAAGCAGTGGCTGCAGGAGCCAGGTGATGTTCCCTGGCTCAGATCATCCTGTGCCTTCTCTGGGAATCATCCCCTTGCAGCACTCAAGAAAACTGAGCTCAGTGCCCTGAGCAGGCTGGAGCCAACGTGCTGGAGAGCTGAAAATGTTTGAATCTCTTAGTGGCTGCTGCCCTGGGGAAGCTTAGCAGCCTTGGGCTGCAGTGGCTGCACCTCCTGAGCTACAGGTGGGGTCAGGGTTTCAAAGCTGAAACAGGCAGTGTCAGGTGTGATTCAGAGCTTAAATCTGTGATTGATTTATTTGTTTGTAGCCTGGACTAAACATGTGTCAAGTGTCTGTGCCAGTCTTCTTAAACACAAATTAGTTCTCTTAACCAGTCACTGTTTTGTTTAAAAAAAGCCAAACCAGACGTCCTCATGTGTCCTTGGATGTTCAAAACAGAAATGTGTCCTTAACACCTAAGCTAAAATACATTTTCTTTAGTCTTTTCCTAGTTCACCAAGTGACTTTTAGCCCAAGCTATCAAAATGATGTGCCTGGCAAGCTAAAGAGGCCTGCAGCTGGAAAATGAGGGTCCAGTAAATGCACCCCGCTTGGTTTGGGAGTTAGCAGGAACCTCAGCTTTGGGAAATGGGTCAGTGCCTGGCTCAGGAAATCAGCATGGGTATGGCAACAATGAGTAAGACACACCAAAGAATGTTTTATTTCTTTCTTTCCTTTTTCAAACGTAAAATGCGACCCAAGTAACTTTGTCTCTGCTCCCTCAAGGATGTGCTCATTATTATTCTGTGTGGGGTCAGGACAGGAAGGAGGTGGGTTATGCTGTGCTTAGCAATGGGCCTGGAGAGCTTAACCAAATCAGACCAAGGAGAAAGGAATCGATAGTAAGAGACAAATAAAATAAGCAGGGCTGCTCTCCGAATATCACATTGGTGTCACACATTTGCCTTCCTGAAAGAAAAGCTCTGGGCCCATATAAATGTCTGTTTGTTTTTCAGGTGTGGTGGTGCTCAAGAGCTCTCCCTCTTTAGTGACAGAAAACTGAAGGCAGACCAAGATGGATGGGGGAAAAAGTAGAACACAAAAGTGAGTGGGATAAAGTTAAGAACTCAGGGTTTGCTATTAGCTGTGAGGAAGTTAAAAGGGGATCACCATAATGAAAAGACACCCCCTCCCTCTCTTTCCCAAACAAAATAAAAATGTCACAAGTAGCAACTAAAAACCCTAGCGGCCCATGCTTTCCAGTAGTTTTAGGGTAGGATTAATCTCTCCCAATTTAGGTATCTAAAGAGTATATTTTTGCTTTTGACAATTTATATTTTATAATAAAAGAAAATAACTGTGTGTGTCAAGGACTAATTGACCCTATTACAACAATAGAAGTGGGGAGGGTGTGAGAGTCCCAGTGCATCAGGAATATTGTGGTATCGTGGCCTAAATGTAAGTGCAGGCACAGCTTCCAACTTAGGATATTTGTATATCCCGATCCTTGCTGCTTTTTCTTCTGCTGGGTTTTGGAAACTGAAAGTTCTGTGGCTGCTTTCTGTTTGTTACTCTGAGGATTCTACCAGTCAAAACACAAGTCCCCTTCTTGGTTTTTTAATCCAATCATCTAGATCTGCATGCAGTGGTTCACAGTCAGCATGGGAAATTTCAGTCAAAAACAACCCATGCTGAATTGTTAGTGTTTGCATTGAATTGTCAAACTTGGTAAATTCTTGGTTGTATCAACAAGTGACATTCTGAGAAAATTCATAGAAATGTTTGTTTTAAAATTTTTTTTTTGAGAAAAGGGATAGAAATGTCCATTCTTGCTGTATTTTTTCTTACATACCAAAAAGTTTCCATGCCCCCTAAAGATCATATTTTGTTAGAGTAAATCTAGGTTTTAGGAACAGCGTTAATTTCTGGGTAACATGTAAAAGGACAGTGAGATTCTTTTCTCCCACATTTTAGAAGTTTAGTTCTCTCTCCTGGACAGCCACTTTTAATTGCAGGGCTGCCCCTTTGTTGTGTTCCCGAGACTGAACCCTGTGTAAGGCCACTGCATTTTGTTGCTGACTTCATAGAATTAGGTTTAACACTGCTGAACTTTGCTGTGAGTGGGTAAAATGTAGTGAGGAAACAAAATAATTTACAATAGATTAAAGGAGGCCAGAACCCCCAAATGCTCATGCCTAATGAAAAAGAGATTACTGAAGGAAACAGGTTTCCCGGGCTTCGTGAGGAAGGTCCCTCTGCCGGCTCTGTTTGCAGAAGAGACTGAACTGGGAGCTGCCAAAGAAGCAGGACAGAAATGAGGGGAAACTTCCTGCCCGGACAGCTGCAAACGTCTGAGAAGGAGGAGTGCAGAGCCACCCACTTACCTGGAAATGCCTTTCACGAGTCCTTCTGGAACGGTGCCCTTGGGAGAACATTTACCTGAACAACAGTGAGTAATCCCTAATTGAACTGCCAGAGGCTGCTTCTTGACAATGCAAAGCATTTTGCTTTTATCCTTCCCCTTTCTGGTGCTGATTGATAGATAGGTTGATTCTGCAGTTTGCACTTTAATAGAAATCATCACAATACAATCAAGTACACTTTGGAGGGGGTTTTATGTGTCATTCTCTCTCTTTTCAGTAACTTTATCAAGATCAAACCAATTGGCTTAAAAACACCTGAACTATTTATAAACAAACCCTTGTGTACATAGCTTTGATTTATGAAAGTCATCCAAAAATTCAAAAGGTAATAAATCTTAAAACAAAAGCTAAGTTTTAGCGTGAAGTGAGAGGGTCCATGTACCAATATTCATTGGAAAGTCACTTTGAATTAGCTACTTATCATGGGTCTTGTTGTAAATGTTTATATCATTTAATGAATTTCTTGCTTTCTCTAAGTTTCTATTTTAAAAAATCACTTCTATGTTTTAGTTGCTGCTGTAGCTAAACCCATGAGATTTTAAGGACAATATTTCTTCTTTCGTGCCTGGGTCTTGAGTATTGTTGTCATCAAAGCAGCAAGCTGGGAAAAGAAAATCTGTTCCTGAAACAAGACCCATCCATCCACACGCCACACACTCGGAGGCTGGCTCAGTCTGCACAGGCTGTTCTCACTGAGCCCAGCCTTGTCCACATGGGCTGCATTTAGTGTCAACTGATGCATTCTATATAAATATCTTGCACTTTCCAATCCTTTGTCAGACACCTACAAGTTTGCTTTAGTAATTTTAATTTTATTACAAGAATATAATATCCGGACCTTTTGTTGACTTTGTTCATTGTTTTCACAGCAAGACTCTTCGTGAAAATCATTAAAGACTCAATGAATCTTACAGATACCATAGTGTGAGTATGTTCTCATCTTTCTTCCCAAAGGTGGTGGCCCCTGCTGAGTGTGTAAACAGAAATGCAACCAAGTGTTGGCTGCGAGAGATGATGGAATAAATTGTTTAAACAGCTCCAGAAGTTTGGGTGAGCCAGACTCTGTTCTGGCACTGATGTCTTTTCTGGGTTCTGTAAAAGAAAAACCCTACAGCATTTAGAACCAGAAATCTCTTCAGCCTTCCCTTTTTAATGACTAATAGTTGACTTATTAGTAAAATTGTTTTTCTACTTTGTGCTTGAGGACACAGAACAGGTAGTGCGACATGGTCACAAAAATGGCACTGAGGATTCCTACCTTTATGTTCAGTTCAGTCAGTCAATGTCTGACAAAAATACACAACTGCAGCTGAAAATGCTGGAATTGCTGCTACTCCGATGCCTATTCCTGTCTATAAGTATTGGAGGAGGAGTTACTTTTCATCTGTTGTCCATGAAACCAGTAGGGGAATAGAAATGAGAACAATTCAGCAGCTTGTCCAAGTAAAGGAAGTCTTGGGCAAAACCTGTGATAGATTTAAAGCTTTTAATGCCCTTCACCCCAGCACTGCTCCTGGTGAATTTGCTGTTCCCAGGGAGATCTGTGTGGCCATTTCTCTCTATCATTTGAAAAACTTTCCTCTGTAGCACTAAGGTTTTATTCAGCAATTATTGTAGGTAAAAAACTCCAAAGCCTACATTAGTTTATGTATTTATCTACTTCATTATTTATTTTAAAAGAAAACGGTGAAATATCTCACCTGGAATTCTTCAAAATGCTCATCTACTGCACCCCTGGAATGGGGAAGCTGTTAGTATTTTAGGCCACCTCTTTCTTCAGTTTGATCACTGATTCCTGATTTATTTATGAATCGCACTCACTCCCCATCCCTATGTAAGACGGGATCAATCTCATCCCAAAATCTGACACAATCCTGGCACTGATTGAGGTGATTAGTATTAGCCATCAGTTTTGCCCTTCGGAATAAAATGTGGCAAGTGAATAAAGCCTGATGGCATGGCTGTGCAAAATTTCATTTAACAGCTCATTGCAGGCAGGCCAAGTCAGATTGCCAAATATATCAAATCACTTTTATAGATCTAAGCTGTCTACCTCCTGATTTTCTTAATCGTAAATGCTATAACAGATATTGCTATGGTTTTCCCATGCATTGTAAAAGGAAAGTGTTTCAAATGAGGAGCAGAGCAAGCTGATTTGTTTGGTTAAGTTTACAGGTATGGGGTGTATGTACTCCAGATGTTTGCACACATTCCCAGAGTCCTTGGGCCTTTTGTTTCTCCTGAATCCACTCTGAATACTCCAAACACATCCAGGCAGTAGGCAGTTGTTGTCAATGAGTTACTAAAAGGGCTCATCTGTTATATTTATGCATTTTTCATCCAAGGATGAATAGTCTTTGCTGTGCTGTTTCCAATTCCAGACACAAGGAAATATGCCAGAACACAAGCTGCTTGCTTTGTTTGCAGCTACCTTTTTGGTTCTGATTTTTAGTACATGGGGTGACAAAATGTGTCTGTTCCTCTCTTCTTGGCATTGAAGCTTTACCTGGGTTTTTTCCATAGGTCTGATCTCTGTATCTGTTATACACAGGTATTTCTGCCTTGTCCCATGATCTCTAACACACCTCACACACATGTTCTGGGAGGAAAGGAGGTGCTGGTATCCCTGTCTGAGAGATGAGGAGATGAAGCACAGAGAAGGAAAATGATTTCTTTAAGATCCCCACAAAGCTGGTGGTGAGTTTGGGACAGAACAGAGCAGAAATCTGTTGGGAATTCGCTGTGATTCTGGCTCTGGGTACTTCTCAAACTCCAGAGCTCAAACCCAGTCCTCAGCTCCTGCTGATGGCAGTGGTTCTACCATCACTCTTGGGGAGGGTATAGTACACTCATGGAAGTTTAAAAGCATCCTTACTCAGAGTTTTTCAGTGTGCTTTGGGTGCTTAAATGCATGCCCTGAGGGGTTATTCCTGACTGTGCCCTCTGATTATTTTGGCACAGGTAGATTAAGGATGTGACCCTGCAGATTTGTGTTTCCTTCATGGTACTCCAGTACATTCAGAAATATCAGCACCACAGTGGAAGCCACTGGCGGGTATCACAATATTCATTTTGACACTTTCATACCCTTGAATAAAAAAATGAGTTCAGAAGGGCTTCTTTATCTGGCTTTATAAATGTGACATGCTGAGGGTTGTGATATACCTGTGTAGTAATATAATACCTCAATTGTTCAAGTATTGGGTTGTTTCTCTTCGTAGCATATGTAATCTCAGCTGATGAATATAAAGATCAAGACTGACATGAACAACTTCTGCAGAGTATGAACAGAAAAAAACCCAAACACCACAACAACAATGGCATTAATTTATTATCACAAAGTGATAGTTAATTCTGTAGATTTCCAGGATTCTCCTTTCCATCTACTTCTAATGTCTGAGCTTCTGAATAATCGTCAGAAAAGTCCCTTGCTGCTGGGGAACTCCCAGTTCTACTTTTCCAGACCCTGTGAATCCTGGATGAAATGTCCACAGTTTGGTTGAGTATCAGTTATTGAAATGACCCTCGTTGCTTAGTAGCAGCAGGATTTGTCAGCTGTATTAGAAAATTATACTTTGTGTGAGTTTAGTAGAAATGTGTTAGAAATGTGAAATCTCACTGTGGGAATGGAAATCAGTGTGGGAAGGTTCACATGGAGGTCAGGACGATTGTCATGTAATGCTTAACTAAGGCAAATTAGCTTCTAACACTTTGTAGAAGGTTTTTCCAGTCAAAGGATTATTCAATATTCTGCAAACTAAAGGTTCTTCAGGGCTAAGATGTCAAACCTAGAATGCATTTGTATGACCAAAAAAATAAAAATAAAAATAAAATCAACAAAAACCAGGGAACTAGAAATTAGACTTCAAATTTTGGCATTATTTGAATAGTTCACTGCAAAGGAATTTCTGTGAACAACTACTGCTATTCAATAACTAAGTTCAGATTTGAAAAGAACCTTAAAAAGAATTTATTTTTTTTCAAATTTTTGGTATTGGAGTGGATAGAATATCTCATACATGAATAAAATGTATATCAGAAGAGTTCATTTGTGCCAGTAAGTGCTGTTCAAAAAGAGAAATGGAGCATTGCTTTTCACACTGATTGGTACTTAGAGGTCTAAACCTGAACTTTGATTTACATAAGTGACACACTTTTACAAATGGTAAATATAAGCAGAATCAGTCTTGTAGCTTTTTTTTTGTTCTATAGAAAGGAAGATTTATGACATTATGCTGTTTGTGAGTGAATATAGGAAGAGATGTCTCAGATATTTTTGTCTGTCTTTAAGAACTATCGCCCCTTTAGCTGAACCCAGACAATGAGGTCTCAGAAATGCAACAAATGTTGTGGAATGGAAACATTGGAGGGATATCTCCAGTGTATCCTGTTTAGGAAAATCTGAGAATATGTGTTCAGGCCTTATTGAGACAACCTTTACTGGTGTCTAAGCAATGGGAAAATCTGTTGGAGCTTTTACTGATTGGTTGCACATTCTTGGTAAATTCAGTCAACCTTCACCTGCTCTGCTGCTTATAAAGCTTCTCATTTCTCTCTGGGTGTTACTTGAGCACAAATATTCCGTGTTCCCCTCGAGTTCCAGGCAGAGCTGTTGGCAGCTGTGTGCGCCTCAGCCCAGTGCACCCATCGTGCTTCCAGGGGAAGGAAAATGGGAAGGAATGGTGAGAAAGGACATTCGGTTCTCTGCTCAACAATCACTGCAGACACCTTGGCTGTGCAGCAGCTGTTAGGGAAGAGCTACCACAGGCCTTGTTTTCCTGAGGAACCTTTAGTCTGCAATGTCAGTTGAAAACCAGCTCATAGGTAAATGCTGAAAAGCAGAGCTGGGCTATAAACAAGACCTCCTGAATGCTGCACAGCTTTCATCCCCTGTCATCACATGTTCAGCCAACAGCAAAGGAAGTTACATGAGCTGGGTGGTTGTTAGGAACCAACATATTCATTTTTTCACGTTTAAAAGTTGATTGAGCATTGTGGGATATCTGATTGGTTCAGTTGTTACTGTATTTACATTCTCTTAGAAGGGGCTGGAGAGAATGGCTACAGGAAGGTGTGAATAAGGAGAGGGGAATTCTTATTTTAGCAGTCATTCATCCATCAGACAGCAGCAAATCATGAATTACCGTAAGTATCTATTGAAAGACAGCAGTTTTATAATTGGAAAATTTGCTCAAAACCTGCTAATTGCAATTGGATCATTTTTTTAATTTAAAAATAAGCAAAACAAAGTAAGGAAGTATTCTCCTATTTCTTAAATTGTTTTGGGACATCTACTTGAAGCACCATTTGTTCTTTAGAACTTAGATCTGCATCACAGGATTTTATGTAGTACTTCCTGCTATGCACGTTGCAAATCATTCCCAGCACAAATTATTCCTGAATGTAGCCACCAAAAGACCTCTCTTAGAGAGAGAGCTGCACCTCATATTAATTTTGACTGTGCTTAGTATTTCTGAAGCTGTTTGCTCACATAGAAGGGCATCCCTTAAATATAACTTCCAAAAGGGCTTATAGGATTTTTCTTCCTGCCTCATTACAGTTGTAGTCTGCAACCACGCAGCAAATGTCACTTGAAGTGGAAAAGCAGGAAATATTGTCTTGAGCAAGATGATGCATTGGGCAGGCTCTCAAAGCCAGTCCTCCTGAAAACTTGAGTAATCTGACTGAAGAGATGTAGGATTGATTTTCTCTCTCTTTCCTCTCTCCAGCTTTAATTTGCAGTGTTGTAGAGTGCATTCATGTTCCTCTCAAGGCACAGCAGCCCCGGGCTCCATGCTTTTGTCTCAGATAGATGCCAGTAAAACAGGTACTGTTTGTGTGAAGGGTCTGCTGAGCTGATCCCTGAATTGATCCGTGGGACACAAAACGTGGGGGCCCTGCAGGGAAAGCCTGAGGAGGTGGAATGCAGAAAGCAGGGAGATGTCCACGGAGACAAGGAAGAAGGAAATGTTTCCAGCTGTTTCCAGTGCTAAAGGAGGAATAATCTGTGTGAGATGACCTTTGAAACAACTGCTGAGACACCAAAAATTGTGTCTTGCCTTCCCAGCTGCCGTACCTGTGGGTGGCGGGGAAGGATGGAGGTGGCTCCTTGTTCTTTGCTGTGTCCCAGAGGTCACTTTGGCAGTGATAAGACTGGCAGCAGTCACTGATTCATTGCAGAACAGCAAATAATGCATTGCCAAAAGCATCTATTGAAAGACAGCATTGATATACTTGGAGAATTTGCTCAGAGTCTGCAAATTGCAATTTGTTCACAGAAAACATTGCATTGAGGACATAAAATCAAGGATTAGAAGCTCTTAAATCTCTAGCTGCCTTGCTTAACAGAGAGGGGCATATTAATGTATTTTCAGATTTTATAAAAATCACTAGATTTTTTTTTTATTTTCAGAGAGCTTGAAGGAATTTTTCAATACAGTGCAAATCATGCTTCAAGTATTTTAGACTAAATAAAAATATTTGCATTTTATTTTAGCCCCATTTTCCTAATAAAAGAGATCAATATACTGAATTTTAGTCCATCCTGTCCTCGTTAACTTGTTACAACTAAGTTTGAGAGCAGTAAAATATTTTCAATTAATAGTTATGTTGAGGGCAGAGAGACAGCAAAAGCTAAAATCTCACTGTGATGTGAGTTCAAGTCAGGCATTCCTCATGGCCTGCCTGGCACAGAACAGGAAGAGGGAGGGACAGGAAAGAAGCTGAGAATGTGGGGAGGCTTTGGAGGATGTGTGGAGATCCTGGTAAGACTGGATCCAGGTGTAAACAGAGCCTCCTGCTGACGTGGAGAGGTGGGGGGGATTTCAGGCACAAACCCCCAGCAGCGAGGTCTCACAGGTTAAATACAAATCCATCCTTGCATAAACACAGAAACCACCCCTGTGTCTGAATGTGAACCTGGTCAGATTCATGGCCTTTGAGTCCTGAAGCTAAATCTGATTTGTTGCACAAGGCAGTGAAAAATAACAACACCCAAACGCTAAAATCTTCATAGAAGAAGAAAAAAGTCTCCCTCAGT
>VYZT01062011.1:0-55475 GCA_013400735.1 Pomatostomus ruficeps | reverse complement strand
AAAAAAAAAAAATGAAACCCACCCAACACCGCAAAACAAAACCCAGCTTTGCCGCCTGCCCCTCTGAGGGAAGACAAGACACCCACATCAGGTGGTGATTCAGCTCTCCTTTGCTCCCTTTCTCACCACCTCAAGCATCCTCAAGCATCACAAAGTGCCACTGTGCATGACAGGAGATAACTTCCACAGTGGGATGGGCCATCCTAACACCTTTCTAATACCTAAATCAAGTTTCTAGTAATACTGCTGTAATAGGCTGCCTTGTACCTGTATTCCTCAGACGGGAAATGGGGATCTGAGGGAACTGTCACTTCAGGTATCACTACCACAGTGGAGAATTGTCTCACTGCAGAACACTCCAGACAGGTTTTCATTCAAAAACATAAGTCATGCAGCTTTTAACACAGATCTTAGGGATTAGATTTTTCTCCTTGTGTCTGCTACCTTCTCTAGGAATCACTCTCATACAGTCTGCTTTTAATGTATTGAATAAAATCCATAAAATGCATTGCATCTGAAGGCTATGACTCAGTATAGTGGCCAAGTTCTCACTTCAGTTTTGCTCTGCGTACAATTCAAATTCTTTTTTCATTAGAAACTAAGAAAAATAAAACTTGGAGATTCGATCATTTTCTGCCAGTATTCTTAAAAGCTGTTAAAAAGACAAAACACATGAATACTGCTTAATTTTTACAGATTCATGCACAGCTCTTACTGTCATCTCACAGATGACAAAACCGTGAAAGAGCATGAAAAAAGACCTTTCTTGAATAAAGCTAACAAAAGTCATTGCTCTTTTGTTAACATGGAAAGTTAATTGAGAACAGCAACTATCACACATGGACGCAGATTCTGCAGCCTGTATTTAACATTTCTGGGCCAGGTGGATATTTGAGGGACAAAAACTAAGCAAACCAATGGTGGGCTGTGAACAAGCTTTGAGAGATACAGCTGATTTTATAAGCTCTATTGTAATAACAATTTTGTCTTCAGAATACTTTTTATTGCCATATGGGGATACCATGAGCCTTAGTATTACAAGAATTGTTGTAATATGAGGATGCTCTGTGTTGGTGCCACAACCAACATAACACTCATATGATGTTATGAAGGCATTCGCTTGGAAAGAGGAGTGTGCAGAGGTTTTGTAAATAACAACAGGTCTGGCAGACCTGATAATCCACAGTGTACTTGCAGGGATGGTAGCAAGGCACTAGAGTAAGTGGATTATTACCATGTTGGTTTTGAAGAGAGGATGGCTAAGATGTCGTAACTAAGGTGATGACTAAGAGATCAGAGAGAGAGTGGTACATTATAGAAAGGAGCTTGCTGTTAAGAAGAAAATGCTCAAAAGTTTTGGAAAACTGTCAAGAGTCTTGAGGGCTGTTTTTATTGAAGCTCTATTTTGGGAGTTTTATCTGTTGCTGCTTGAAACTTACATGTTTTTAAAAAACCCTTTACAGTTCTGAAAAACGCGCTCAATATTTCTGCCTTGAGTTAACCCTATTATTTGAGGAAAAGTATATCTTTTCAAAGCAATTCAAAATCCCATCTTTTGGTTCCTTTCTTCTCCTTTCGAAGCAAGTGTTATTCCTGCAGTAGCTCATTAGGCATGCAAGTGTCTGTGCTTCAGCTAACCACCTTACAGTGGAGAGCCTGGCACATCATTTCAGTTCCCATGAAGTGCAGTTCACCAGCTGAGCCATTCAGGATTCTTGGCTTTTAGAAATATCTATCAACAGAGCTGGTATCTCCAATCTACTTAAGATTCCTGGAGTGGAAATCAGAAAATCATTGGTAGTTGTGACTGTAGGGGCTGTCAGGAGTACAGTAAAACTGAAGTATTTGCCTGCATGCCTGGAGAGCCTGGTTCAGCCTGGAGAGCCTGCTCATTCACTGTGTTCTTTATGTATTGTGTTCCTGGGAGAGTGGGAAGTCGTGC
Source organism: Pomatostomus ruficeps (assembly GCA_013400735.1). Classification (NCBI taxonomy): domain Eukaryota; kingdom Metazoa; phylum Chordata; class Aves; order Passeriformes; family Timaliidae; genus Pomatostomus; species Pomatostomus ruficeps. The sequence goes on along the minus strand of VYZT01062011.1, from coordinate 53,533 downwards.
TCATCCTTTCTAAAATATTTTAGAGAAGAGGGATTTTGTGTCCTTTTGTAAATAAATTGTCAAGGCTGGAAATCATACAGCCACGTCAAACTGTGTATGTAAACCTTAACATCAACCATCATCTTGGACACCAGAAGATCCTGATGTTAAAAAAAAGTGAATAAATCTTGCTCTCAGTTTAATAAAACACAGATGGGAAAAGCAAACCAAACAGAGCGTTAACAGCTCTATTCACTAGTCTCCTGGGCTCCATGTGATTAAATCAGAGTTGGAGGGCATGTTCCTGCTGCTGCTGTTCTGGCCAGTGTCCGTAGGGGTGATGGCCAGCAAAGTAGAAGTACTCTGTCAAAGCTGCATGTCATTTGTCAAACTGAGAAAAACCAGTCATCTCACTGAACAGCAAGAGTTCTGGCTATCCACAGTCCCAGCAAATATGCTCCAGCTCTGCAGCATGACAGCCATGCTGCAGGAATTTTGCTCAGCCATGGGAACAGCCTTTAAAACTGCCTCCCAGATCCACAACTTTATTTCAGAATACTGATCTTAGAAGAGTTTTCTGGTCTTTACAACTCCATCCTTTTATTTCATTCCAGATTAGAGGTAAATTCCTCTAGTTCTACACATCGAGCTTCAGTACTGTCAATCACTGCCCTATACTACATATAGGATATTAAGACTTGTTTTGTTGTTCCTGTTTTAGGTATTCATTAACATTTGTAGAGGGATCAGAAGACCTGCCTTAAAGAAGAAGGTTATACATCCAGCTGCAGAGATAAAACATTTTCATGGGCTTTATAATTCAGAAAATATTAGACTAGCTCCTGTGAAACAGTCTGACAACTGTAGAGTGATATAAACTTACTTATTTTATGGATTTGTAGACTTAAACCAGGGGAATTGTTATCTAGTTTTGTCTGCTACTACTTTCACTTTTTTTTAAAATTCCTTTTAGGATACCTTCCATATCACAAGAGATGAGAAAAGATAGGATTAATGTGCCTGCGTTGCTTATTCTGACACTAAAGTTCCTTAAAATTATCCAGTAGCTTTTCTTCAGGACATTTTTCTACTTTCTCATAGTTTTTCACATTCTAGGCTTCAATCTGTTGTTTCGATGAAACTTTGTCAACTTTGTTTAATTTCCAGAACAGATTTAATGCTTCCAAAGAGAGGAAAAGGATACCCTTTTTTTCCCCTGCAGCTGTGCCTAAAATCTTTCACAGAACATCTTTAGAAGTATGTTTTCTTTCAAAGTCCTCTGAGACTAGGTTAACTTGAGCTGGCTTTACTGCAAATTCAGGGTTTTTTCCTTTTGCTTCTGATTAGCTTTATTTATTTAATCACATTTATGTGTTTCTGTGTGCCTTCTGACCTGTGCTTTAGAAGTTGCTTGCTGTTTTGAAATAACAAGTTTAAGGAGTCTGAGATTTGCCTGTTCTCTTTCCTCTTTCCTTTTATTTTTTTTGGGTTTTTTTGTTTGTTTTTTTTGGTTTTTGTTTTCTGTATTGTTTTTCACTGGATCACCTTCCCTAACAGTTCACCCATTTTTGTGTAGTTTTATTTTGTAGAGAAAAGGTAAGAACATGAGGCAAAGTATATAAAACTGACCACAGAAGACACATAGATCTGCACAGAATATCAACAGCAAGATCATGTGGCACAGCACATATGCCTCTGCAGAAAAAAAGATTCACTATTACTCTAAATTTAAAAAAAATCCCAAAAAACCCAAATAAACAAAAAAAAGAGGCAAACAAAAAAAAAGTAATGAAAAACTTCAAACAGCAACTTAAATGTAAGAAGCAAATGTTTAAGTCCCAAGTGATCAAAACAGTGCTCATCATGCATTACTGCAAAGCACAGAGCAGCCACTGGCATTCCCGCCTTCTCTCCTGCTCCAGGCACTCCAGACACTGCTTGCTTCCCCCTTTCCCACCCACCCGACTCCAGGCCTGTCTGTGCCTGCATTCCCACAGCCTTCCCAGATGACACTGCTTCCTTCCCATTGCAGAAAGCCACAGCAATTGCCTTCCCTAAGATAACTTGAGGCCTCTAGTCAGGGCAAAACACCACGCTGGTGATGAAAAGGACACTCTCAGTTAATTGACATTTGAACATTTAAAAATCAACTATTATTTATTAAACTGTTACAGCAAAGTGCTAGTAGCAATCAGTGGGAACTATGTCTGTCAAAACATTTGAGTAATAAAACTCCTGGTTTGTGTGTGTGACATGGAGAATGAGATCTCTTCGTTTTCATTCTGGAAAGCAAGTGTAACCAGGTTAGTTGAAAGGAGAGCTAAAGACACCTAGCACCCACTGCAAATCTGCTCAGCAATCCCATGCAAACACTACAAACAGAAAATATGCTCCAGTCTGTTTTGACTGGGTTTTTTACAATAAGAACAAAGAACAAGCAATCAAATAGGTAAGGCACGCATGCCTGGGAAATAAGAATGCTAAAAAGGAACCAGCTCTGGCTATATCAAAATGCTAGGCAGTGAATACACAAGGGAATTAATCGCTGCAATTGCTTGTGGGTAACAAATATAGACATGTATTTTCAAACTTTTGTAGAAAGGACACTTACAGCCCAGAAAATAGTGACCAGCTACACAAGTCATCCTACTTCATGCTGACATGAAAGGACTGTTAGAGAATGAGTTCATCTAGCGAAGTGATCGCAGTTCATTTGAATTTCATATGGTAATTAACAGACTTGTAAAATGCAGAAAAACAACAGTATTAGATGAGACAGAAGAAAAGATTTAAGACATCTAGGGCCAGATTCACTGTAGGCTCAAGCTGTTTCACGCTGTTTCAGTGATGCAAAGCAGCTGTAAACCCAACTTAGCTGGCCTGGAGCCACTGCAATTCCTATCTGCTAAAAGAAAGGAGTTTTCAGTGCAACAAACCTGGGTTTTGAAGTGTGGTCTGTCCTGCAGCCTATTGGCTAAAGGAGCCATCACTTGTTTCACTTTGGGAAAACCTTTGTGCCCCTTTCGCACATCTCTGCCCTGCTTCCCCATTTAAGTGATGCCAAAGGATCTATGGGAGAGGAGGTTGCTCTTCAGTGCTGCTCTTCAAACTCCAAGGGAAGAAAGAGAATTGGCAATTCCTCTTCAGCAGCAGCATTCAAAAATGAAAGATAGGAGGTCTGTAACCAAAATAATAAAATTGACTACTATTGTAGTAAAACTGCTTTTAGTGAAGTCATTTCTTGAAGTCATTTCTTTAATACTCTCTCTTAAAGTCTCGCTTAATTGTGGCTACATAAGAAAGCATTATGGAAAACAGATTCTTCTTGTAAAATCTTTAGTGTGTGTGTATGTGTATATACACAGATATATAAGGCTAGGAAGTACATACTTTTTTTTGTTTCTTTTTCAGGATATGAACTTATTCAGGCTTTTTTGGTTCCCCTGAGCAGCTCTGAACAGCAGGTATGATTAAGAATTCAAGGTAGCTGGCGGCGAGGAGGTTTGACCTAATCTATCCTGACTTTGCACTCTATGCATTTAAATGCAGCGTGTCTGTGTGGGACACACTGTAGTTCATTGGGGTACAGCATATCTAATTTAGTCACATGCATGCACTGAAATAGCCGTGTGCCCATGGAGATCACTTCTTTTTTTTTTTTTTTTTTCAGTTTCTAGCCAAATTAGAGGATCAAAGCCATGTAAAACCTTTTGTAATGAAACTTGAAGCCACATATAATGAAACCAGATAGTTTTTCCTTTCTGATGTAAAGTCTTTCCTGTTTTCAGGCATAACCATAAACCTACATCTTGGTCAAGTCTGTAACTTGGTCCAGCTTGGATTAGCTTTGCAAACAGTTTGATGAATCTGGGATGGTTTATAGCTGGAGGTAGAAAGAAAACAAACAAAGAACTTTAAGTTTGGCCTGCTTTACGCTCAAAATCAAGCGTAACCTCCTACTGACTCCTTTTGGAATTTTGTGTCTTTTCAAATCCCAGAAGGAAAGCACCTCACTGAATCCTGAATCCAGCATGACAAAGATACTGCAGTGGTAAAGGTAAAGTAAGCTTCACAAATATCCTTCCCTTTTCTGGGAAATTTCCATTTAGACTTAAATGAGGGATTTATACAGAAGGAGATTGAGGAAAATATTTCCTCCTTAGTACCAAGAGCTGAATGTACTCATCTTTGTTCAGAAGACAAGAAGTACATCTATCAAAGAGCACTTTATCCATGCTATCCACAAACTTGTTCATTCACTTTTAATTCAGCCTAAAAGGAAGATGACAAATATCAGCAGGGAGTTGTTTAGCTAAAGCAAGTGTGACATTCAGAAAAATCAATACAGATTTGCAAAGAGAGCGTGGCTTAAACTTAGCAGTGAAAAGAATGTGACTTATAGAAGTTCTAAGCATTCCTATTTCCTATCTGCTTCTAAGTCTAGTGAATTTAAATTCAAAATATGTCTTCAGCGAATAAGGTTATATCTGTGAAGAATATCCTACACCTTTATTCCATAACATGGATTCTTTCAAACATGCTTCTTTATTGGGCTATATTTTTCTGCAGAAATAGTGCTGGGCTCTTGGTATTTCTACCTGCTACCACTGCACCTGCACCAGGTGAGGGTTTTATCTAGGCCAGGCCATCTTTGTTTTCAACATCAACAAGCAGAAGGGAACAAACCAGTCCCACAAGAAACAGTTGTGCAAAATATGCCTTAAGCAAAACCTGAAGGAGCAGATGGTTTGCTCCTTTGGATGGTGTGGGTAACACTCTGTCCCACCTAAGGGAGAAGCTCAAAAGAAAAGCTGATTGAAGTTGTTTGTGTATTCCAGTATTTGGCCAGAAGGAATGGAACATATATTTTGACACACCTTCATTCCCATAAAACTAGAAAATAAAAGTATAAACAGTCACAGATCTTTAAAAATGTAATACTGAAGGTATCTCCGATTCTGATAAAAAAGCATTTAATGCATACAAATAAGATCACAGAAGTGTGGCCCTACACAAGCCTAAACCCACAACTCTTTCCATTATCAAAATTTTACTCTTGAGCTAAGAGGATTTCAATCTGTATCACATCACAATACATTTGACATTTAAAATACCTTTTTTAAAATGTATCCTCAGCAAGAGATCAGTGCTTGTGTTACAGCCGGTCATGTTTCCTATTATTATCAATAGTGGTCACTTTCAAAAGACAGACAGTTGAGGCTCAGCAACATTGCCATGAAATCTATCCACACCTTGTGTAAGGTCAATCATGCACAAACCCATTTAACCAATCTTTAAAATATACATGAATCCTTTAATTCATTCTAGATCAAAATGCTGGGTTTTGCCCATTTGAGGCACGAAAATGTATATAATGGACTTAGAAAAATTCCACATAATTATCCTGCTTGGATGTGAAATTTCCTTCTATCTTTGATCTATAATGTAGTAATGTGTCAGATCAACCAGAGTAGTTTTATGTGCAGGAAATAAGACAAGCTGAGTAGCTTCATGGTTAATTGATTAAAAGGTTCTAAAGAAGGTGCAAGATCAAAGAGCAACTTAATGGTTTTATGTTACTATAGAGAACTGTTGGTCCACTTGTTTGACAAGACTGACCTTGGGCAATGAAGTAACAGGCAATTAAAAAAAATTGCAAAACTAAAACACAGATCATATTTATCTAGTTCAGCATTCTTATTTCCTTTAGCAAGTATTAGGTGGCACACCCCACTGCTCTTAAGACACTTCATTTTGTTAGCCTTTTATGCTATGTGGTCTAAATATTGAGTACACAACAACAACAACAACAAAAACCCTCACCACAAAATAAAACAAACAAACAAAAATTACAAACAAACAAACAAACCAAAACAAAACAAAAAATAAAAAAACACTCAGAAACTCAGAATCACAGAATGCCATGCCATTGGTTAAAAATCAATGAAAACAAACAAACAAATGTCAAACTATAGCTGAAGGACAACTCTTTGTAGAGTCCTTGGCCTGTGGAATCACTGAGCTCCCTCAGTGTCTTCACTGGCACTGAGAACTGATGACACCTCGTAGCTTAAAAGATTGGCTCATCCTGAGAAGAATATTAGAAATGGGAGCTGCTCTGAAGTAATATAATTGCTTAAAATAAAGGAGAATAAAAAAATATAAATTATGCATTGACTCTTAGAAAAGACTTTAAGAAGGCCATTCTCTAAATGACACTTTAAACCACTATATTTTCTGGTTAGGCTGTCATCACTAGGCTATTCAAAACTCTCCTGAGCACAGTTTGGTTTATGTCTCCCAAATACAAGCCATATACTTACATTGAGGTAAAGGAGAAATACTGAGAATATCAGGGAAATAATGGCAAGAACTGCACACTAAAAGATTTCCACAAGCTGCACCATGACCAGAATCCAAATTTTTCTGAGTTCTTATCCAGTGTGATATTTTCTCACAACCAGATAGTATTTCGCTTTAACTCAACAATTAGGACACTCAGTTAAGGCACCAACACTAATAAGACTGGAGTTAGGCTCAATCTGGCACTCTATTCTACCAATAATTCAGTCTCCAGTGCTTGGCCTTCTGGTAAACAGTAGTGCTTACAAGCCAGATGCAGCCTCCCCTTCATGCAGAGATGGCTCCATAAGTCAAAGGCACAGTTACACATTTTCTTCTTCTGTATTGATCTTGCTCTCACCAAAACCAAGGTACTCTTACATGTTTTTCTATCCATTTTTTAATGTTTCTATAATAATCTTGTCCCTCCCCAGCAAATTCTCACCTCATTACTGTGAAGCAAGGCCCCCTCCTCAGGCAGTGATGCCACTGTTTCCACCTTAGCAGAAAAAGAGAACTCTTTCTCTAGGTATTTATCTTCCCTTCAATATCATCAGGAGACCTTGGCCATGTGGCAAGGGGTATCACAAGATGCCCATCACTCCGAGCACAAATATGAAGGCATCATTCAATCTGTAAACAACTTCCCTTGAAGGAAAACTATTCTGATAAGAAACACCTAGGAAAGGACTTGGATAGTCTGAACTATTGGAAAGAGAGTCACAGGAAATGTCACAAGACACAGCATCTTGGGGAGACCCTCTCATCTGTGGATTATAAATTAGTTAACATATCTGATCACTGTGTTAATGACACTGTACTATGCTCTAACATTAATGTCTTCTGTTTAGAGAACATGACTTTCAGGTCAAGGATGTAGAAGTTCCCTGATGTTCTATTTACTTAAAACAAACAAACAAACCCCCACTACTGCTCCTGCTGGCCTGCTTCACTTCATAAAGAAGAATATCCCACTTGAGCTGACCAGCTGACAGCTCTGCTAAGTGCCTGATAAGCTGCCTGTCCTGGTCACTACTGAGTGGGTACTTCTGAGCTGTGTAATGGGATTAGCTTTCCCACACCATTCCCAGAGAGCCCATTGTTGAAGAGGAATAGTTTTATTCATGGCAACAAGTCAAACACAAACCCTTGGCAAGTCAAAATAAGAAAAAATAAACAAACATATGGAGTTTGGGCAGGTTCTGGGATTTGCCCTATTGGAAATTTCTTTTTAAGCTGATGAAGAAGTTGACTGATCTGGAATGGGCCACTACTTTTACAATGGAGCTAAAGAGTAACTCATTAAAGACTCCTCTTTGTTTTGATAAAAAACCTTTCATTACCTCAAAGCCCCTTCCTTGACAAAGATCCAAAAAAACCCACAACCCAACCCAGGAACACATCTTTGGGATGAGGAGGAAAAATACTAACTGCTAAACTTTCTGTGGAGGAGTCTTGAATTAGTCATTTTGTAGTTTTGCAAGCACAAAATGCAGGGAATTGTTGTGATTTAAGGATATAATAACTTTCAATTGGCAAATTCCCTTTATTGGAGTATAAATGGTGCCTTGAGGGCACATAACAGCATTGAATTGGGCCTGGCAGAATCAGTTTTATTGTATTCTACTGTGCAGAAACAATTCCTTCAGTAAAGTTGTCACATGACATTTTTCAGCATGCTCAAGTTCAGTCTTGTTATTGGAAATTACTTGGTAATTGAGAGATATATTCAAACATCTGTGCTTAATACTGTCTTGAACCTTTTCTTTTATAATCTAAAACTCTTCTCTTTTTGTTTTGCTCTAGCCACTTTTGTGGCTCATATTTCCAAGATAAGCACTTTTCACAATTTTTTCTAAACCTCGGTTTCATTCTCCAAATGACTCTACTTTACTGTTTAACAGTACTCCAAGGAGACACATTGAGAATGGTACTTTCTATTTGCGTTTTCTGCATCTTCGGTGGACCTGAGGTGTTTCCAATGTCTTGTTACCAACAGATTGTCACTGAAGATTTGAAGCAGCACCAAAAAGCAGGCACTCTGCTTTTCAGTGCTTCTGTTTTTCACAGTGAACCTATTGCCACATCTATAGTTAAAATGCCTGCACATGTGCATTTGGATCTTAGGCCTCTTTAGCATGGCAAACCTCTCACAATTTTGTTAGTGGTTATGGTATCTTCACATTTTTTGTTTATGCACCAACCAAGTGCCTGGGGAATTAGGGCATCATGCAGAGTCTTACAAACTTCACAGACTGAGAGGCCAGGTGAACATTGCTAGGGCAGATACTGCTGTGAAGACATACCAGCTCAGTTGGAACTAATTTGGGAAAGCCTCATACTATATAGTGCAATTTTAATTCTGAAATATCTCAGGATCTTGCAAAAATAAGAATTTTCTCTCATGAAAATAACTACTGAACTTTCAGATTGCACAGAGGATTTCTTGTACCTACAGCCCGCACACCAGGAACTGAAGAAATACAGTGCTGAGCTGCAGTTAATAAGCCCAGTCAGACCTCGATGAGAGCTAATGAACTCCTACAGCTTCTTTCTGACTGTGTTGCTCCATGCAGATTTCTCGCCATCTTTTCTCTCATCATTTCAGGTCCAAGGGTGCGGTGTTGGGGAGTTGCTGGCATGAGTCCATAGGCCTTATTAACACCAGATCTCCTGCTCAGGGCACTGCAGGCTCACAGTGCCTCTGGACCCGTGTTGGCTCTAGAAGCACTGCAACATTTGTACTTGCTCTATACCCAATTTCATAGGCTCCTAAGCACAGCTGATGCTCAAAACTCATCTTCCAGAGTCTGCCCTACTTTGTGGCCAGGAAGCAGCTGGAAGAGACTTAAAGGTCATAATTGCCTCCAACACTGTCAGGGCCACGGAAGGAGTTTGACCACTATGGCAAACTATAAAGAAGCAACTGCTCATCTGTGACCACCAAACACACCCCATTCTGAATATGTCGCAGTGAATTCCTGGACTTTTGGGCAGTAAGTTGAGCCACCTGACTGGAATTTGAGGTCAGATGAGATAAAGGTGGTTCTATTGTCCAATTATCTCAAACTAGGAAGAGGTAAACAAGCTGTGGGAGCACTGATAATGAACACAAAGGATTCACAAGTAAAGCCAAATCAGCAACTGTTGAAATCAGCTCTGAGTCAAGCAGGGAGAGGCCATGGACCACCAACTCAAAAGAAGAGAAAGAGTGAGCATGGGACTAACTAACATTAGAAGTGAGGGAATCATTTAACCAATATAATAAGAGAACTGTGTACCCAATGAGAACTGATTCCTTTGTTTGCTAAAATGTGTAAGTGGTGAGAAGGTTTGACTGACCTTGTGATTCCCACCATTAAGAAGAACAGAGGAAGCGAACACTGTCGGGATCCATGGGTGGTAATATCTTTCTACTTAATCTGTTACTCTAACCCCCTCACTTTTTTCTATTTCCTTCTATCTCTCTCTACCTCACATTTCCTGTTAAATAAATCCATACTATTGGCTTCAGCATATGGTATAGTTTGCACCTTGATTCAGGCAGAGGCGTCTCTCTAATAATCACAATAATCGGATATAAACAGCAGCACTCCAGAAAATTGGATTTGTACTTGTAAAACTGAAGGAAATAGTAATATAAGCAGATTTTAAACAGCCCACACATCAAAACTAGAATAACTAGATATGGTTGGGTCTAACTTTCGGATTCAGCTAAAGAGATTTTTCTTAGCAATAAAATATCTGGTGCCTGCTTGTCAAAACAGTAGACTAATATTTTTTAATTTTCCTTGTAGCAAGGTCCTGTGTCTGAGAGTACTAAGAAGTGAAATATTACTGGCTGACATGTTATTGTACTTAAAAGATCAGTTAAACAACAAAAACTAAAGAGTAGGTTTAAATGGTCATTGCCTCTTCAATTTAAGAACCAACTATTAAATAAATTCCTAACTACTACTGTCACAATCGAAAGCCATAACATTAAAATGATTGAGTGCAAAATCACACTTTAGAAGAAGAAGAAGGATGTGTAAAATATTATTATTTATTTTGAGTCAGAGAAATAATGTAAGTTCTGAATAGTTATTGCTCCTATGGATAATTAGTATTCAGCAAAAATCATAGAGCATTATCATATTTATTCAAACTAAAATGTATCTAATTAGAATAAACAAAACCAACCAAACAAAAACCCTCAAGCTGGTGACCTAACCTTCTGCAACTATTTGCTTTTCTCCACTGCTTGGGGAATGTACACAGTATTTGTCCTAATAGATACAGTCCTTTAGGGACTGTGCAAGGACACCAGTGTATTTACCACTATTCATCCGTCACTGATGGTTTTGCTTTCCACAATTACAACACCACTGTTTGCTGAAGTCATCTTTAGAACACTGTACTAGATTGCAAGATTGAATTCCACACTAGAAGTGCTCATGGGATCATTTTAGAACTGCATTCATGGTATATATGCTAAATAAAATGGATGGATGCATAGAATGAAATAATAGTGCAGGACTGAGTCTGCATTGCTCTTAAGGATATGTTATACCAACATATTCAGTGGGGCACTGCACTTCCTAGATTGGGGTGGTGATGAAAAATGGTGACATTTCAGTTTTGTGGATGGAAATCTACACAACCAGTGGCTGATGGAAGCATTTGAGAGGTTGGCCTAGAACAGGGAACAGACTGAAATGGCCTGGCCAAAACTTGGATCTATTTTCAGAGTAGCAAAAGAAGTAAATAAGTAAAGGAAATAGTAAATGAAGGAGGATAACAGGAAAAAACACTGTGGGGTCTTCTGTGTGCAGTAAAATTTCCATGTGTAGTGTGAACCACCTGACGGTTATAAAGCACACTCTGACCCTCTGCAGACTGAAGTGCTTTGCATTACTGACTTAAAAAATTGCCACAATTTAAACAAATTGCAATTTTACAGAAGGTCTAGAAAAGTTAAAACCTAAAGAAGTTTGGGACTTCAGGAACAAAGAGATGATACTAAGATTCTGAGAAGTGACACCATATTTTTCATTATCCAGTCAAAAAACCCTAAAATATGTGGGATGGCATAAACTTGCTTATGATGCAACCTTGAAAAAGCCTGAGCAGAAAAACTGTTTGACAAGAAATAAAATTAATTGATAACAAATACTCAACCAGCATAAAAAAGATGAGGGTGAGCTGCTCCTTGTCAGGCTACTGTGAATACTAATAGTCTCGTGAAGTTCAACAGGAGAATTCCCCATGAGAGAAATCCATTGAAAACTACTGAATATGCTGCAGTCATCCCTGGCTCAGGATGTTACTGAATGGCAAAAGGCTGGAAGCTGGGAGAATACCCATGGGAAGTGCTATGTACAGCTGCCTTGATTCATGCCGTCTTCCCTGGGCACCCTTTTCAGCTCTCTCAGACTGGACACTCCATGAACACACACTATGATGCATTAATCTTTGATCTCTCCAGTGTTCAATTCAACAAAAGTCTTCCAGTTAGACAGAATGTGCAAGAGTTTTGAAATTATATTTTTTGTGAGATGGCAAGTTTGTAGTATTTAAATACACAGTTCTCTTGTGAACTGAATTACCTTTCAGACTTAAAGCTGATAGCAAGTGTTTTACTGGCCATTTGTCCATACCTTATCTCATGGCAAATAACTGACCTGGCGGGATCTTGGGAAGTTTCCTCTTTGCCTCCCATAGTGTGTATCTGTTAGTGTTTATACTACAGAATCTGCCAAGTTTCCAGACTCTTGCATTCTTAGCCTTTCTGACACCACCACTGCTCTTTTCAACCTACTCTTGAGATTAGTTTCACATCCACAGGAACATCAGCTTGAGATTCTCCAGTCAGCCCAGGGAGCACTACCTATTTTGGCATCCAGCAACAGCAGGGCAGTCTGTCGCTGAAGCGTGCAGTGAGGTACTCATTCCCCACACTTACCTTTCCTATCCTTTCCTTTGCTTTCCTTAAAAACACACATGCTCATGTTCTACTGTTTCAAATACAGACTGCAGAAGTGTACTATGTAGAGGAATATAGCAAAAGCTTCTCTCCTTTCCACCTTGCCCCCCTTTTCCTCTAGTTAATTATGTAGTTTCTCCAGACTCTAGTTCCTCTTACCCAGTCGCTTCTCATATCAAAAAGTAGAACTGTGGAAAACCAAAATTATGTCTCAACTAAAGGAACTACAATCCATGAACAGACAAAGTCTAAAAGGCATGAGTTTGAAGACACTGCTGTGCTCTGCTTGCAGTTCACCTCCAAAATCTTCATTTTTAATTCCCCCCCACCTTCTACACTCATTGCATTCTTTCTCATTGCAACTCCAGTGCACTGTTCCCACTGACTGTCCTCCCCCCACCTCCCAACAACTTTCCTGGAAAGATCGTATTTTTGTTCTTTCTTTCCTTTTTTTTTTTTTTTCAGTTTATTTGTTTTACAAAGATGTTTCAATTCACCCTCCTCCAAAATCCAGTAGCAGAGCAAGAGACAGCAGGGCAGCCTTCCTCCCCCACTTGCTATTCCTGTGTGGACAGGGACAGAGGGGATGTTGCCGAACAACTTTCTGAAAGGAGAAAATATGAAAGCAATTGCTACTATCACCACCACCTTTGATTCTATCTTTATTATTTAGTCATGACTGTCACCACAGCTCATCACTATCACTACAGTTAGTACTTCCAGGCTGTTACTAGTTCTGATACGCTAACTTGAATTGAGTCTTATAAACCTTAAGCCTGTCTTTCAAAACTTCTCTATGTCTTAAGCAAAGATATTTTTCCTGCCATGCCTGGACTAGTTATCTCAAGTGCCAGCTGTGCTTGCTGTGTGGGAGACATTAAATGCTTTTGTGATGCAATGATTCCAAGCTGTGTGTGCCTGAGAGCACAGCCTGATGCCCTTGCTGCAGCTCTGTGCTATGTCTGAGCCAGCAAACGGAACCTCATGGACTCAGGCAAAAGCTGAAAGGTCTGTGAACGTTATGAAAGACCATGCTGCACCTACCTACCGTTTCTGCAGACACACTTTTGGCTAGCCAGCACAATTAGACTTCTTCCCCAGCATGCTCTCTGCAGACCATGTAGTACCAAGTACATAGATTTATTCCTGTTGTTGGGAAGAAAAAAACAAACAACAACAACAACAACAGCAACAAACCAACAACAAAAAATAAAACCAACAAAGAAAAAGACAATTAAGAGTAGAAATATTCTCTTGATGCCTTGTGAATTTGTGGAGGATGTTTTTGTATTTATTATTATTTGCATTATTCTGTGAAGGGCTATAAAGTCCAGTAAACTTGCTCGTATTTAATACTTTATATACTGCTACTGATCTGTGCCCTGGAGTGGGATAAAATGGGTAAAAAAATTCCTATCAAAGAATACGTTTTCTCTGACAAGTGAACTGTAAAATACATTGTCATTTAACAAACTTCTCTATTTTGCCATCTTTGATATTCGAAGTAATAAAAAACTGTGATTTTTGCCTTCTTTCTTCCTGTGAACGGAGGCTGCAGAATGCAGAGCAGCAGCTATCTGGGAGGAAGCACAGAAGTGGGAAGAAAACAGAGGGAATCATTGCCACCGAGTGGGAAAACACAAAACTGCAGTGTGTGCCTCAGCTGGGGTTTGGGGTTTTTTCCCCCCCTCTATTCAATTTTGATGGGGAAAACATGTCAATCAGCCCTCATATCAGCACCCTGACAGTTAGGTGCAAGTTTTCAATTCATTCATTAAATTCAGCAGAATAGAAATTATATTTATCCTGCCTTAGAAATTTAGTAGGAAGGGGTTTTTTGTTTCAAATAATTATAGAAAAATCATCTGGTGAATACAGTTAGAGCTCATTCATGTCTGTCTTGCATTTAAAGAACAAATAACTTTTTTATTTTTCTTAAAATCAAATTCCAAGTTCACAAAAATCAGCAGGAAGAGAATAATGGCATTCTCTGCAGGCCAAAGAGAAAGGCCACACTACTAATCTTTTTTTATTTGCATGGAATGACATGTATCGTATTAGATAAAAGTACCTGCGCTATAATATAGTGGTGAACATTTCTCAAGGCACTCAAAGTTGTGATAAAGTAGTCATCTTTCTTTTAATATCCTGTCAATTTTTTAAAGGTAGGTTCTGATTTATAAAGAGAATGTGTTGTTTCTAGTTCTTTCACTTTTTTTGGTGATGTTGGGTACTACTTCATCTCCAGGATCACTATGCTCACAGATACATTCTTTCATTCTGTTTCTACTTACAAATACCTGCACCTGTTTAGTGAAAAGAATAGTTAATAAAAGTTTGCACTCTGGGAAAATTTAGAATATCATTGCTATGCCCTAAAGCAATTGAGAGTAATACTTGGATATATCACCATGTGTTTGTCAGGTTTGAGAGGCAGGAGAGTCTGGGTTCAAGTCTGTAAAAATCATGCAAAAGCAGACTTTCCTTAACCCAGTGAGCCTTCTAGCACCACTTTCAAAGACTTTTGTTAGCTTTGAAAACTTTGACAAATATGAATTTCAGAGAAAAATTTACAAACATATATCTAACTCCTCCTTTTTTTCCCCCAACTGTTTGTCAACTACTTATCTCTGAAACCATAGCTTTTTCCTTAACATTTTCCATGAGTTAGTGGTGGTCATCACCAGGTCATCTTTGGTACTTTCTGTAAATCTTCTTCTCAGGTGTTTAACTATGGAAATGCTCTAATTAAGACTCCTGAGACAATTTAGAAACTGACTGCAGTGAATAGCACGGAGGCAGGAAATCAAGTATTATAGAACTCAGATTTAGTGACTCAAAGAAATGGAGGTTTCTAACTCTTTCTTTTTTGACTATACTTGTGGGAATGGATCTCTCTCCATAAACAAACAAAATACTTTTTCAGAAGCAGCTGTGATTTTGCCAGCATCTGGGTGATGGAATGGAATGAGTTGTCCTTCCTGAGCAATTGGCATCACCAGAATTGGCATCACCAGAAAGTGCAAATTCAAACTGCTATTACTGATGCCGATATGAAAAGTTGGAAGAATTGGGAAAAAAAACCCAAATCCTGACATGTCTCATTTTAATCCTAATTTCATTTTATAAGGTAGTACAGTTCACTGAAGGGTGGGTATAACTGGTCTACTTTGGGTCATGGTAGTATCAGCTATCTACAGGAGACAGGAACATTGGTTCTGTATGGCCATGGGTAAAAGATGAATATGAGTATAACTGAATCATGGCAGAGCTGCTCTAAACACTTCATCAAGTAAAGTGAAGCAATGATGAGTTAGCATCTTTGTATCTATATGGACATAAATTTCTCTGACTCACTCAGGTACTCATGTTCATGAAAAAACCTGAATTTCCTAATAATTTCAGATCAGCAGGATATCCTTGAGAGCAGTCAAAAATCCTGGTGTGGAATTTAACTGCAGTTGTCCATGCAAGTACTCGATTGTGCTCAGCCTTGCATCTTCATTCATGAATCATACCCAAAGCACCATATCTGCACACTAACAGATATGTGTACTGTGTACTCTGTGATTAGGAATCTCATTGAGTTTGTAAATTTGAGGGTCGTATCTGTATGAATTTTTGTCACTCTGAAACATCAAAACCTGCAAGTTCCTGTGGGTCACTCTGTTTCTTGGGACCTTGCCTCTGAGTCTTACGCAGGACTTTGATCTGCTAATCCAAAATCCTTACAGCAACTTGACATGTAATAGGCAATCAAATAATTTCTGGTGTATTACAGCAAAGGAGTAAGTAATCCAGTAGAATCTATTGGCTGTTATCCAGAATTGTTCAACTGAAGTGATGCTGTTTCACACCAATTTTCACTGAAGATAAAAGGGCATATTCACAGGTCCATCAACTTGGCAGGCACTGAACTAATCATCTGATGCAACACTTGTCAGTGAAAGTGCCTGGAGCATTTGATCTTTGCAGATAAACCTGAAAACTACAATTAGGTGTCTACAATCTGTTCTGGAGCTCACATTTATTGCCAAACACTGTAAAGTGACCCCTCTTTTATAGGAGGACTCCTCTTTTATATGACGACTATTTATAAAGCAAGCAGAATGGTTAAGTCAGGATAAAAGCTTTGTGGAACGATATTTGAAGACTATCTAAGCAACACACTCTTAGAATTCAGTTTTAAACTTGGACTTCTTGAGAATTTCTAACTTTTCAGAGTTACTGGAGAAATGAAAGGAATTACAGCCATATACATTGAAGAAACATGTTTTATTCTTTTACAGTTCTTACTAAGCTGCAAGCTGTCAGCCCCCAACTGTGGTTAAAATTGCACTTGGTTTATTAACTTCTAAAATAATCTCAAATGAAAATATATGTTTGTGTATTATTAGATGAATATTTAATACTATAGTAAGATGTAAAATGAGTAAATTTTTAAGTCTGTTGTTAATCTCTTTCTTGTAGTTAGAAAAATATAGCAAACAAATCAGCCTAAACCACTTATTGTCTAACAGAAAAGCTGCTGCAAATAGAGAGGGAATTGTTGACAAGGCAAATTAATTAAATTATGACAAAAATTAAAGTATCGACTCCCTTCCTTCCACATTCAAAAGCCTGCACTTGTCAAGAAATATTCTCCCCAGAATTTCTCAACTGGCTCTGGCAACGTGCCAAGTCTAAACCATGCCAAATGAATTAGCTTGACAAAGGTATAAATATATTCAGACAAAAAGATCTAACACGTGACTGGTTTATGTGACGGTCTTTCAATTAGCCATATTCCAATAAGCCTCAGTTTTAATTTCATAAGTCTTAGAATTCATTTGGCATTGGTTAATTCTCTTCCCCCTCAGTAATTAACTATTTAACTGTGACTAATGAAAAAAAGAAGTCAAGTTGCATATTGGTTTTATCAGCAGTTATAGATAATTAATTAATCATTGGTTCTATTTAAATTGGTTGAGTATTATTATGAAAAAGTAAGTAATCAGTGCTGAGTTAGCTTTCATTTTCATATTCTATATGCTCTGAACACATTTACAAACATATAAGTTTCTTTTCATTATAAATACTTTTTGGAAATTATTCATATTTTTGTCTTTTGTTATTTTCAAGCATTTAGGAAGGTTTATGGCAATTAAACAAACTAAAAATACATAATGAAGAAACTAATAATAACTGTAGCTAATGCTACACAAGTGTACAGTAATAAATAGTGGGTCATGGCACCGTAGTTAACATTACAAACTAGTATCATCACGATGAAGAAAAATGCTAAAATTTGTCATTATCCATACTGTGATCATACAGTATTCTTCCTCCTAAATTGTCCATCCACCAATTATGGTTAAAATGTCACAGAGTAGTTCCTGTTACAACTATCAAAAACAGTAATACTCAGTATGAAAAGCATTTTATTTTAAATAAATGTTTTATTATAAGTATTTTGACCCATATTACCCATGTCTATATTAAGGAGAAAATCCAGGGCCAGTTATAATAACAAGGAAGCTACTCAAGGAGCAGGGGATTTGCAAATGCATAGGACAAGTGTAATAAAAACCATTTTAAGCTCACACTGTAGGAATCAGAAGGGACTGAACGTGTGCTTAACCTTAGGACTTCTCTTTTCCTAACTCTTAAAACATCATGCAAGGTAGAAAAATATTTATAAGGATACAGTTTCATCCTACTCTACTCTAGGCATTTAGGGTCATTTCAGTCTGTATTTCTCCCATGTGGGAGAGTTAGACTCCCACACAAGAGGATCAAGCCCAGCTAAAACTCCAGGTTGTGGGGAAAGAAAAAAAGGGAACTTTTTTTTTTTTGCCTGTATTCAGGTGGCTGAGCCTTGCTGTACATTCAACACTCAAGAACAGCAGGACTCCCCGTGGTACCATACACACTGCAGGACTGTGACATTCTCCCATTTTGCATTTTTCAGGAAAATGACTGGACTCTGAACTATGCCCTGCTCTTGCACAGAGACTGCTGGAGTCTCACTCATCCTTTTACAACCCTGTCATTTCTGTGCCTCCGTGAACTCAGTGGGAGCTGCTGACTCCACGGAGATGATCAGTGGTGTTGTGCTTCATGCTACACAGCAGTTCATACCTCCTGCTGCCTTAAGAATTGTACTACTGCCTTTTTCCATAGCTGTAGTCTGTTCTGTACTCACAAAACAGCCATAGCAGATACATGTATAAAATGATACTAAAACACTGAACTAAAAATAAGCCTTGCATCAAAAAAGCAGATTTTTTTCTCATCCTGGAAACGATCATGCTGGTTTGTGTTTTCTAGTGTGATTTTCAAAGATTGTCATGGTCTGCTTTATAAATATTGGATTTTTTCTGAGATCATTTATCAGTCCATAAAATTTTTGGATAAAAAGACATCAATTTTTCTATTGCCTTCAGTATTGTGGAACAGTAAAATAATTCTGTTAAAGGACTATAACATCTCTTGAGTTTAGTTAAAAACACTTAGAAAAAATAGAAATCTCCCCTTCTCTAATATTATTTATAGGGTTTTTTTCTTTCTGTATTTTCAAATGGTATCTTGCAAATACCATCTTGCAATGACATTCAGTTACGCAGCTTTTTTTTAACTCTGCAAATGTCCTCACTTTTGACTCGCCATTACTGGCAAATACAAAGTATTTATGTTGGATAAAACCAATTATGAATTGCCTGTATTGCCCAAAATCTAATGCCAATGGCATGTTTCAAATAGTCTGCGACTACTTTTCAACACTGTTGGTGCAATTGTTTTTCCTGTGGAAAATTAGGAGAATAGTCTCTCTTATCCACATTCAGTTCTGCAATAGAAATTACAGAAGCGGGAAAGAATGCAATGGTGGAAAGCTTGTATCCCAAACAATTTAAGCAAACTAAGGAAACATTTTGCTTAAAAATTTATTTTTGTGTGTATGAAAGAATATACACATCTCTTGAAGAAAGCAAGAAACCACTCTCGTGTTCAAGTTAAAAAATAGCCTTTTACTTAAAAGCTCATTTACCACATTCAGATGGGATGCTGTATTTCCAATGGAACTTTCAGTATTGTATGAGAGGATTGTATACCTGCGAAGGGATTAAAAAAGTAGATAAAACTGAGTGGCGATGTCACCTGAAAATCACCGTTCTTATTCTAATCACAACATACAAGGTAGGCTGAAAATAACCCTCAAAATCGATATTTTAATGTCCTTGTCGCTCCGTCTGCAGCAAGCACGGAGAAAGTTTGGACTGCCGGCGGCCCGTAGTTTCCATGGCAACCGGCAGGCAGCGTCAGCGGCTCGTCCCGAGGGGCCCGCGGGGAGCGGCAACGGCGCTGCCCGGCTCCCGGCGTGCCCAGGGAGCGGGAGCGGGGCCGAGGGAAACGGGCGGGCCCCTCGTGCTCCCGCTGGGTCCCTGGATGTCCCACGGAGCTCGTGAGGGCCGGGCCGGTGGCTCTGTGGGAACTCGCCGGAGCTTCGCTCCCTGAGCCCCTCGGCGGTGACGGTGCTCGAATCTGTTTCTGCCTCTGCACCCCAGGAGTGTTTGCACTCAGCAGGGTAAGGGAGCAACCTCGCCTTTTATATCCTACTGACTTCCACTCTGCCTGCCTTAAGGGACTTCTAGAACCCGAACTCCAGGCTGAGCTTTTCATCCTTTGAAAGATGTCTCTGAAAAGTGCCTTTCCTATTCCTGTGTGAAGTGTCACTCCTTTATTTGAAGTCTGTCATCTGCCGGTAGATGGGTTGGTCACTTCTGTATGAAACCTCGTATGTCGCTTGTTTGATTCACAGCTGTGCTTCAGCCGTCTGATCTCTCTCCAAAGACGCATGACCCTTCCAGCTCTTCACTGCACAAGAGCTTTCATCTCTGAAAAGTGAGACCTCCTTAGGAAAAGTGCTTTTTCTGCTCCGTGCTACCTCCTTCCCTGCCAATACACTGGCATGTTGTCCCAGTTGCATTTTTACAAAACCATTATCACTGTTCATTACTCCTATTTTACTTTGTCCCAAAAGGCTGACATTGTCCCTGCTTATTGTCACACATTCTATTGTTTTCTTTCTTTCATGGTACAACCACTGAATTTCTGGATTTTGTCATTAGTTAAAACCTAATGTACCTTAGCATGTATCTTGATTACTTGGAAAACAGAAAAAATTTAATACATCTAAATTACTTCTAAATACTTTTCTGAGAAAAATATTTATGTAGGTATTAGCAAGATGAGTGTTTGTATTATGAGCAGTTGTACATTTCAAAGGCTGATACTGATAGCACTATTTTGTGATATATCCTGCTACTGTCAAAAACTTATCTGGTGTTTTTATACTGGGAAACTATTTTGATTCTTACTTTTCTGAAAGTTAAAAACCTGTCTTCTAACACTAATGTGATTAGAATTTTTTAATAATAAACGTTGTAGATTTCTTTCTATATTAATGTTTTCCATTTGACTTCCATTTTATAGACAGAATAGTTCCCATAAGTGTCATGTAAGTTTTTTTGTGTTCTTAAGAGACTCAGTTGTCTAATTGTGGTATAAAAGTTTTTTTAAAAAGACTTTCAGTGGAGACAGGCCACTTTCTGGAAACTGTAGGAAAAAGAAAACAAGATGTACTGTAGATGAACTGATTTTAATCACCAGTTCTGATTAAATCATCAGTCAAGAAGTATTGATTTAAGCTTTCAAGTTTAGTTTTGCTTTGTATTTTAGCTAATTTGCTAATCATTATTATATGTTGTTTCACAACATTCAGTAGAACTTATGCACATCATTTAATTCTTTCAACAAGTCATGAATACAGCATAACTACACATGTTTTGGGACCCTATCACTTACCAGAAAGAGAAGCAGTCCTAAAGATTTCATAATGTAGATGGTGACAGAGGTACCTGACTGGAAATCCTGTTTGGAGGGAAGAATTAGAATAGCCAAGCTAAACAAGGATTGCGTGTGCAAGAGTCTGGCAGAGATTAGGGCAGGTGGCTGATAGAGCTGAGGGCAAGAAAGTAGCATGGCAAAAAAATCTGTCCCTCTGATTCATCCTGATCTCAGTGTTTGGCATTCAATCATGTTTTTAACAAAAACAAGTGTCATCAAGGGTGGTGGCTGGATAGCAAGCACTCTGCTCATCCCTGAGGCAATGTTTGTTTCTGTGTGTGTGGCTTCCTATTATTTTGATGTCTGTGTAGTGTAATTTCTTTTTCACTATAGGAATCTAATTTCTTATTTACTAGATTGTTTTTTTCTATGCAGAATACACCACTGCAAAAATTACTGAACATTAATAGTATTCAAAACTAGCATTTTTACTCTTTATCATTTTATTAATATTTGAAATCTTGTCATCTCCCAGGAATAATTTATATTATTCATCATAGTATCAGATTTGGTATGTTAAATAGGCAGAGAACTATTATTTTTATTAGGGACACTTTAACCCAATTACATACATATGTAGTGACGTGTAGCTGGTTCATTGACTTATAGAAGATAAGTGTACTTAAATCAGTATTTAAGGATGTAGACTAAGTTATTTTTCCACTCTTAAAAAAGTACTTTCATTCTTCTTGCTGGAATTGGAATGCGTTTTCTGTATTCTTTCTTTGCTGCCTTACATTTCTGTGCTCATCTCTCATTGATTGTGGTTTGGGGTTTTTTTGTGTCCTGAATGTACTTGCTTCGTTCCTTCATCCTGGACATTCCTCAAATTGTTGCTTTCTTCTGATGTAACTGCACCCAACCCTATTTGACTCTGGGCTCTTCTGCAGAGCCCTGTACAGCTGCCCAGATTTCTGTAGGCTGCCCTAAAAGCAGACTGTATCTAATTCACTTCTGCTGCAGGTCTCAAAGAACACAGGTAAAGAGGGGCAGGTTAGGAAATGTGTGCATTTGAAAGATGGAGTGACAAGACTATTACAATCATCCCATGCACTGTGTATGATACATAGGAATAAGCATTTGTTTCCTAGTGCACTTCCTCAGATTTACTGGATTGTTTGTTCATGTCAGTCTTTGGGCCTGGGGATTCTAACCCTATAGAAATGAAAATTATTTTATGTTTTTGTTTTTTGTTTTTTTGTAGAAAGCAATGTTCTAAGAATGTCATCAGGCTTTCAAATAAAAACAAAGACTGCAACACAGAAAAGCAAGACATGTTCTCCAGAATCACAGCCAAAGCCTAGTGACAAGCTGAATCCTAAAACTATTGAACTGGTATGGATAGGTGATGGTGGTTTGTTTGGTCAAAATCCATCTGTGGTTTGAAGAATTCTCCTTACTTCATGAAATGGCATGCAGGACATGCTTCTTCTGGTCCTATTTTTAAAATTGAAATTAAACTTCCGTTATTAATCATACGTTCCTTATCTTCTAAGCTCAGATGTCTGAAGTATAACATTGTTTATTACATTTTTATACTAATGTATTTTGGTACAATTGAGGCTTGGATGGTAACTGTTATTTTCTATGTACTATTGCCCTAAACAGAGATTTAGAGCTAAACATTAAAAAGGGTTGGGGTTTTTTTTTCTTACACTTCTAAACTTTGACACCTGCTGCTTTAGAGAAACTTATTTCAGTCATGCAATGAAACCAAGAATCAGGTGGCATATTGAAGGTATTCAAGGCTTCATAAAATATGGCAAATTAATTGCTAGTGAGCATTATTTGAAACTCATTGTGACTAGGTAATGCTTCAGGAAAAATTTGTGCTCTTGGGAGAATAGTAATGAGAGGAGTTGTTTATTTCATGGAAGTCCTGTGCCTGGAGAGCTAGCATTGAATGCATGAATTATAGTTCACCACTGGGCCATATAATTTGACAATTAGTAGTGTTGCAGGCTTTTTGGAAAGTGAATTAAATGCAGAAGTATTTTGCTGATAAACAGAGGCTGAATACTTTAATGTGGGCATCTTTTTAACTTGAAATCTCTGCAAGTAGCACAATGACTGAAATTAAGCTATGAACACAATTCTACTAATCTTACTGTACATTTAAACACTCAAAAGACAAAAATAGAGATTTCATGGTATTTCCTTCTGAATGCTTTGTGATAAGGTGTATAATCTGGGAAGCAGCATTCAATGATCATGCTAATAAATAATATAATATTTTATATGCATAAGAAGCATGTGTATGATAAAAAACAGATTTGTGCAGCTTTTCCTTGCACAAAGGTCCTAGTTTCCTCCTCCAGCATGTCCTTCCTAGATTCTTACCCAGTATGAACTTCCCTGTGAATTTCCAGTGCCCTCCCACCATCTTGCCCGATATCTGGTGTTTCTCCCACATCTTGCCACCATATACTTTTGTCCATACTCAGATCAAGATGGAATTGCAGTAAAATTGCTCTCAGCACGTTACCAGTATAGCAAGAGCTTCAGGGAAGTGGGAGCTCCTTGATCTGCTAAGGAGAGAACCTGTAAGACTTCAATGTTACCATTTGTAAGAAAAAATAGAAAATAAAGTTACTCTTATCAGGAGACCACTGATTCTCTGTTCTTATTCATTTTAACAACTCCCCAGCCACATGAGTCTTAAAAGCAGTTTTCTCGTAAGTGTATCACTTATATGTTTTCCACGCCATAGCTGCAGTTCTTTTTATGATTTGTTTTAGACTCATATGATTAAGCTCGTTTTTTGGTGAACTTCTGTTTTAACATATTCAAAATAGCTATAAAACGTGTTATAAATAAATAAAATTTTTTTCTGTCCTCATAGTTTGCTGCTTATTCTCAACCCCCATCTGCATTTGCTGCTATATATGCTAGAGGTGGCATTCCGTGCAGGTGTGTTGGGTTTGTTTTTATTTTTGTTAAATGTATTATGAAATACATCCCTTCAAGTTTCATCTTTCAGTTAGGTTTTTTGATTCCATTCATTTCTGGAAAAGTTTCTAATACTTAACTCTTTTCAGAGCAGAAAACAACTTTCCATGCTTTTGAAATTGTCTTGTTTGGTTCTTTTTTTTTGCTGTATTAATATCAAAGCCACATATTTAAAGACTAGTGGACTATGTACACACTTGGTTTCCTAAACCTCTTTCACAAACGATTTCTTCAGGTAATTTTCTTTACTTATCTAGTGCCATTTTAGTAAGTAGACATTTCACAGCCTTTTTTTATCTGGAGTTAATTGTATGGCAACGTTTTATTGAATATTCCTATTCTGTAGTTTTCAGGAACATCAGATGTTAACAAAACTACTTGTAAATAATAGTTTAGGGTATTTTAAGTTGCTTAGTTATACATTTGCCTAGACAATAAGCATTCTAGTGTTTTGTCACATGGATGCAGAATTACTTTACAAAAATATAAGTCATCATTAATAAAACTGTACATTATATATACTTGTATAAAAGAATCATTAATACCTAGTATTAATACATTTATTTCTATCTTAGGAGTAAACAGTAAATTCCAATATGGTCTTCTTTCAGTTTCAACTGCTTTCTTTTACCAATTGGTATCTGAGGAAAATATTTCTTGATATGCTTACCAAAATAAGTAACTTTGCAAAAGGAATATCTTCTGTGTTGGCATGAGAGACATCTATAATTTTTATAATTTCTATTTTCTGATTTCTATGATTAGGAGCAGAATTTTGACAACTGCCATATTTTGGGAATTTATTACAATTGCACTGTTAGCCATTATACATATACACAGGTTGGACTCAATGATCCAGAGATCTTTGCCAACTTGGTTGGTTCTATGATCCTATCATTTCACTAAGGAGAGCAGTTTGAATTGAGATTGTGTATATAATGTAGTAATAAAACAAAATCATTGGTGATATATTTAAAGTGCTAAATAAATAAATAGTGTGAGCAATAAATTATGTATTATTATATGTTAATTTGTTAAAACTTTATTCTTTATATAGGTTAGTGCATGGATCAGTAAAGCACAGACTGCAGTGGGAATGCCTTCCTGAAACTGTTCCCTTTGATCCTCTCCTTATAATATTGGCAGAGGTAAACTCAGTTTCTTGCAACATTAAACATACAACCATTTCCTAATTGTAAATGTCATTTTTTAACAATCTAAGCTAGCTAATTTAAGCTCGGCTACTAGGGAAATATAAAAAATCCCACTTGTGAGGATATTATATGAATGAAAATGGTCAAGAACATTGCTATTTGTAGTTCTTTAGTTTGAGCATTCTGGGAGAGCTAGGTAGAGCTGTTTTAATCTTCAAGATACTGATCAAATGCAAGCCTGCATCTCAGACTACCAGCTGTTGAATGAAATTTGTGGGTTTGCAGATTCGTTTGTAAACTAATTTGTTTTGCTTATTTTTGTATATAAAGCCTACTTAATAAAGTAAGAATGCTCTCCTCAATAGACTGGACTAGTACAGTGCAAATAGGGTCCTGTAAATAAGCGGAAGAGAAATACTATACGTTATATTGAGGCTTCTGCTTTCTCAAAACCATCCGTGACATTTATCACCAAATATGTTTCAGGTGCCTAAATAAATGTTGAATCCAATGTCACAAGTAGAACAGAGTGCATATACTGAGGTGGCTTATTTTCTTTTTTTCTTTTTTCTGTTTTTCCTTTTTATTGTATTTGTTTCTTTTTCCCCTTTGTTTTTTCCTTTTTTTCCTTTGTTTTTCTTTGGTTTGGTTTTTTTTTTTTTTTTAAGATTAAATAAAACTGGCAATTCCTAACGTAACAAAAAGCTTCTATGATGTTAAGAAAAACAGGCTTCAGCCACAGGGTTTTATATCTTTGAGTTTTGCCAGTCAGGCCTTCGCTGGAAGTGCATCTTTGTACTATCCACAAGTTTCTAGTGTTGCATAGAGAAGTGTGTGGTGTGGCTTGTCTTTCCTTCCATCGTTCACCTTTGTTCTTTTTTTCCTTCAGGGTACAAAACCTCTTTACGAATATAGTCTGTTCTAGTTCATGGTCTCGTTGAAAAATCCCTTGGGTTGTTAGATTAAAGGCAGTGAAGTACAAATATTCATTGAATTGGCAGAATTCATAATGTGGCATTTAATATTCAATGTTCTAAAAGAAAACTGAATTATGCTGTGAGCAGAGTTGTACCCAGTGGCTCCACATGGTGGAGTTAGTGTACTTTATGTTTTGAACTGATCTGACAAAATCTAAACATTATCTTGCTGCTATGTGGAACTTTTAAAACGTGTTTTTGTTTAAAAGAAGGCTGAGTGTTAAGAAAATCATGTTTTACATTTGCAACAGGGACTGAGAGAGACAAAACATCCGTATACGTTTGTTTCCAAGGAGGGTTTTAGAGAATTACTTCTGGTTGAAGGTGCTGCTGAAAAAGCTATTCCCTTGTTGCCTCGTCTAGTTCCAGTCTTAAAGGCTGCATTGGTATGTCTTGCTCTTCATGCAGGGATTTTAATGGGTTTGATTTTTTTTTTTTTCTTTTGCTGATGAGAACTACATGGATAATATTAATGTAATAAATCTATTTCATGGGCTTTTGGTTTGGGGGGTAGAAACGGTTTCCCTTTCTGTTGTTAACCCTGCCTTGGTTTATTAGCTAAATATGTCCTTAAATCTAAATTCAGATGGGCAACTTATTGTATAACTATATGAGAGTAGCTGTGGGAAAATTTCATGAAACTGTTCTCTTAAAGGTTTTAAAATAACCAGAAATAAATATATATATTTGTGGTGTGTTTTTTTAATATGTCCATGCAATAACATGCAAAAAATAAAAATGAGGTGAAGTAAAATGGATATGCAGGAATATATACTCATCTATTAAATGAAGAAAATATGCTACAAAGGTAAAACACAATCACAGAATAAGCTGAGTTGGAAGGGACACATGAGGATCATTGGGTCCAGCTCCCAGCCCTGCACAGCACCATGTCCAGAATATGTCAGTGAGGAAAAGGGAAGAATACATTTAAGGTATTTGAGGTCATATTCTTAATTTTTAGAATGTTTTTAACTCTTCTACACCATCAGAAATTAAAGTGAGGTATTGGCTTTGAATGTCACCTCTTTTGGATCTTTTTCATGTCCTTGAGAGCCCTTTTCTGGTTCAGTGAGTAGCTATCCTTTAATCTAGTTGTGTTTCAGTTCTGATTTAACAGAGATGACTTGAAGTTTGAAAATTAATTGTGATGTCAAATCAGAGATGTAACAGAAGTTCAGAATTGTGTGTTATCACCATCTTTGGTCTATTTTGAAGACAAAATTAGAAAAATTATTCTTGTCTCTTCCTCTAGTTAATGTTACTCTTCTGATAATTTTTATTGTTGCACTGTTTTGGTATTAAGTCTTGTTAAACCTTCTACTACACAAGCAGTCAATGATTTATAGTTTAAAAGAAAATGTCCAGGGCCCAGATGCTGGAGAGGAAAAATAGTTGTTTAAATAAAATTTAGTATGAGACCAAAATAAATTGTTATGAGTCTATTTCTCTGCTAAAGGAAAAGCAAGATAACTAAACCATTAGAGAAGTCAGGTAGAGAAGAACCTTCCCATGGGAGAAATAGAGATGACAAAGACTAGTAGAAGTAGATAAGAGCCTGATAATTTCTGGGAGGTGACAGAGGTGTAGTTGGCAGGGGACTAAATTAATTAAGGCAGAAAATCATTGTCTCTTCTGTTTCTCAACAATGAAAATTATTGTTAGGAATTACACAGAAATTACCCAGAATTTATTACATTTATAACTAAAATGGTGTCTCTCAATTTCAATGTATCAGCATTTGAAAGGTTATTTCTAATATGCTGTGAAATACTGAAACTGTCAGTGTAGCAAGCTGTTCTGCAAACAAAATTTTTTATTTCATCAATAGTAAATTATTAGTTTCCTTGCCTCAGAAGAAATGCAAGAGTTTTGTGGACATTTCATGGATGCTTTTGTTTTCCACTTTAAAAATATACTCTGGATTTAAATATGGCCTCTAGAGACTAATAATCAGTCATATTTTACTTCTATTTCTAAACTTGCATCGTTATAGCAATTAGCAATTGCACAGTAGTTTTTATGTTTAAAACTACTCCATACAATCCTAATGCAGAGATTGCAGTTTAGAAGAACTTGTGTGTTAGTCTGAATATTACTCACAGGATTTTCTTCCTTTCTTCCCCTTCTGAAGGCCCATATGGATGATGAAGTATTTGGAAGGGGATTGGATGCTTTAGTGCAACTGAGTACTGTTGTTGGCCCATCTCTTAATGATCATCTTAAGCTCCTACTCACAAATGTAAGTTTTTAATGCTGTAATAAAAGATCATTTGTATTTTCATGGCACTCTTGTTGAGATGTTTACTATAATATGTGCACAGATACAGTGGAGGACTCAGCAGTTCCATGAGAAACATTATTTCATATAGTCCCATGTATGAGTCCTTCATTCTTTTATAATATGGTGACTTATAAACTTCTAGCAAGGTCCAAAAACTGTTGTTAATGTAAACCGGAGAATAGTGGAAGTCTTCTCTCTATTATTTAAGAAAGCATCCAGATGCCTTGTTTTGGAGGAAAATTTATTGCAGAATGAGTTTTTAATTTGAAGTCTGAATATTTTAACAAAACCATGAATGTTTCAATACATTAACAGAAGAAACATTCCCACCTCTTTCAGATGGGAATTCTGCACAAGGAAGTTTTCATTAAATAAGCTTTGAATGAAAAAGTATTTTTATACCAACTTGCACTGAGGACATCCTTCCTCTGTCAGACAGGCTTTTCATGGTTTCTTTTAACTTGCTTGCAAAGTGCACTTTTACAACAAAATAAAAGGACCTTTTTTGACAACCAATACAAAAGAGAGAATTTACAGCAGGTTTTTTTGAAGGATTTCCACTACAATAAATCTCTTTCAATGCACAGGAAAAAAAAGTTTAACTTTTCATGTGGACAACTCTTTAAGAATGACTTTTTTTAAGGTGGATATTTTTATCAAATTTGTTTGCTAAAAAAAAATATTTTTGTTGGCTAACAGATCAGTTTTCTTTGAATTTAAGTTTCTCTTTAGTTACCTTTTTATTCCATTTGCTTTTATTGAGTTTCATACTGTGAAGTTACAAGTTATAAAGTAATGCTTCTTTGTGGCTTTAATTTTGCAAAGATAAGATGGAATAAAGTAACAAAATAGGTTATTATTGCCTCTTTGCATATATAGTACTATATTGTGCAACAAACCTTTTTATTTTACTTTTCCAATAGCTTTTAAGGAGATTAATGGACAAGAAATTTAGAGAAAACGTTACTACTGCTTTACAAAAATTGGAGCAATGTGGTGGAAAGGTGAGTTGATCAGATGATTATTCAGTAATCTGCACTTTTGAATACAATTTTGCCAAAACAACTTTCATCTCTGGCTTTGTTGCCATGTTTTTGCTTCAGTGTGGCTGGGATACATGTTTGGTATTCCATTTTCTGGGCCTAAATATGTTTCTCAACAAGATTTACTCTTGCAAAAAGTTACTTTTTGCTGTTATTGATGATGCTTGCCTGTTCCCCCTAATAGTTTATTATTTATGCCATTTACTGAGGGAGTCTGACACTCACATTCCAGCCCACCCTGGTTAACCCAGAGTTTGGATCTGCAATGGCTATAAATCAAAACGATGCTTTATGTAATAGATGGCAGAGGCTTCATCTGTTGAACATTCTTTTGCCAAGTGTTATTCTGTACATTGTGCCAGAGGAGAAAAGGAGAAAAAGTGAGGAGTACTGGCTTGGATGTTCATCTAGAAGAGAAAATATTTGCTTTCTTCACCCTGTGAACAGTTGTATGTGTTATATTAAATGGTTATTTGCAAGGATAGGAATAACCTGAGGAACAGGGACCATACATGCAGGCCTACCAGTACTGAGCTTGTGTGCCTTAGACAACAGGTGCCCAAATCATCAGTAGGTGCCTCTTCATTTTTGTGTGTCCTCATATTCATTCAAGAGCAGTAGCAGTGTTTCTATTACAGACTTGAAAACCATAATGAAAAATAAAGGAGGGTGAGAGTTTTTCCTTTATATGAAGTAAGACAAGAAAATGAAAATTACGTCTCAATGTTCTGAAAATTTAGGCCTAGATAATGTAACTTATCCAGTGAGTCATTAACCTCTAATTCTTCTGTCACTCCCCTGATTTCATGTAGTCTTCCTGTTTTGTGAGTGGGTTTTTCTGTATGTCTTTTAAAAATACTGTAATAAGGTAAAGCAAAAAAACCTGGCAACAAACTCTTAAATTGAGTACAAGCAATATTATATAATCCAACCAATTAATTTACCAAATTTATTTTCTAAATTAATTGTAAAGCATATGATTCTTTTGTTAGAAGTCCCTTCCAGAACATCACTCCTCTACTTAAAAATCCTTATTATTTCATGTCTGTATTTATGCCCAGTTTTAGGTATGAGTTTACATGTCCCTTCTTTTGGGTCATTACTCTTCAGCATTAGTTACCACAATGGTGCATTTTCTCAGTTCATTATTTTCAGCCCTTTTGACAGTAAATTTCTCAGCAAATATTAACTTTTTAGTTTTCTACTGTTTGATAATAGCAAAGATAACTAAGTAAAATTGTGAATTATACAGTTCATAGAGACTATATGACTACTGTCATATGTAGTGCTAGTGCCCCTTATTTTGTTTACATTTGTTTTGTTTTCTTCAACAGGCAACTGTGGCTATCATCAAATCTAAAATTCCGACCTATTGTTCTATCTACTCTTGAACAAGAAAACTGTAGTAATATGTACTGTAATGTGAAGTTTGGAAAGAAACTGTCTGTAAATATCACTGACACTTACTTGTATGATACATTCTCTTAAAATAACAACAATTCTTCAGTATGATGGAGAGCAGGAGTCTTATCAGTTTGTGACTATGTAATTATGGAACACTTCTCTTTGTATATTTGCATATGCATTATGCTTACAATGACATTGACTAATGTGCTATTATTTCAAAAGGAGAGTAAATATTAATTTTTACTTTATTTTAAATTAAAGTTTCATTTAATATATCTAAGTGCTTAATATGGTTTGTATATTTGTGTGATGCAAACTAAATAATTTGGTTGTAATTACTTAAATAATAACTAACCTGGTGATACATGGCATATGTATAGCTGCTTTTGAAATATGTAACTTCTCTTGTGACACAGCACAGATGGATGCAGTTAGGGTCATCAGGACTAGGTCAGACATAGTCTGTGAGCCCTCCCATACTTGTTCAGACTTTAAAGGTGTGAAGCTGCACACAGTACACAGGCAGTATATGGTGCAAAGCTGAGCTTGCTCAGTGCATTCCCAGCATGTTGTTTTGAGAGCCTGGAGAGGCTCTGGAGAGTACAGTGCAGAGGCATCAGGTTGCTCCACAGAGCCACAGCTGAGGTTTTGCTCAGCTAATTAGTTCCTGTTAACTTTGGGCCTACTGAACGGGAGCTGCACGTAGGAGGCAACTTTGGAGTATTTACACTGTGCTCCCTTTGCACTGAGTTCAGTAATGTCACAGATATGCTTGGGAATTGCTTGTGAATTCAGGTCCAGACAAATTAACAAACTTCTGAACATGGAAGCTATAAAAAATATGAGTTAAAGGCAACCAAGAGATTGTACAAGCCAGCTTACCTGACTGTCAAGCTTTGTAGGGTACAACATTTGTCCATTAATGTATTTGGATTTGATTGCGAAGTAACTCTTAACTGGTTCTTGTAATAAATACTGTTCAGGGTCATGTTGCATTTGAATACACTGTGAGGAAGAGTTAACTGAAGTAACTAAATTTGCACAGAACGCTTTCTCCTGAGGAATATTCAATTCTGGCATTTAAAGTTGTTGGAAAGGATGTTTTTTCCTCAAAAGAAGATGCTGATGCATAGAGGATTAATAAAAGTCTGTCATGTGAAAGCAATTTCAGAAGTTTCTTTAAAATTACGACAGCCTGACTAAAATTCACTTCAAGACCAATCTCTGCCGAGATCAGAACTCTGCTAAGTCAAGATAAATCTATTTATGCTTTTGAAAAAAAATTGTATTTCTTAATAAGCATTTTTGCCAGCAGGTATTTAACAACTCAAAAAATTGATCATGGTCCTTTTTTGCTTCATGTTTACTTTATTTTTTTTTTTTTACAAAATGTGCACATTTAGTTTACACAAACACACTACAGCAGATTTCAGGTGTACATGTATTGTACTACTCTTATCCTACACTGGTGATAGCAGAGCAGCCTTCAACATGCCTCTAACATCCGATCTCTACACCAGAATAGATACCTGATTTATTTTTACAAAAGAATACTTGTAACCTTCTTTCTACTTCATTAATCCCCTTTCACATTTTCTGCAGCAATGTCACAATGAAGGTTGGCCTATCTCTGATAGCATTTCACCTGTTTTGAAGTATTGGAGTAGACTCTGTGGACAATATATCTTAAAAATTACATGGATGGAGGGGCAGTGTTATATTTTATATGCATACTTTTTTAGAAGAATCTTTCTAGGTTCAGAATTAAGTCGCTCCAATCTTAATGAAGAAATTATCTTAAAAAATGTAATGCCTTTATCACATATAGATGATATCTAGCTAAAGTTTTCATTGTTTTCCTGGTTCTGTTTCATAGTTAAAGGTATTACAAGAAGCTGAAATGGATGTTAGCCTCTCTAGCAGTCATTATTAGTAGATGTTACTACATAGTGATGTTCATCTCAGCACTAAAGTGGGATGGCAGTTTCAGAAGTTCATGACTTTTTCTTCATTAAAGGCAGAAAGACACGTTCCTAGGAAAGCAGTGTTAGAATCCAATTAAGGTTTCTTCATGAAAAATTAGAAGATCCTTAATTTTAGACAAAGAACTTTGCAGATACATCCAAGAAGAATTAAAAATACAGTATGTAGGACTCCTGATATTCATGTCATGATAAATTAAGTGCAGATTTATTACGTGAGATAGATAGACACTTACCCTTATTTTTTAGGGAATAAGAACACCTATAAGCAATTTCCTTTTTTTTTTTTTTTGTTCTATAACAGTTCTTGCTCTCAAGTTATCTGCTTAGTTATTTGGGTTTGTCGGGGTTTTTTCTGAAGAGAAAAGTAAGTCAAAGTTGGAAGGCAATTGTATCAAGATGTGCATTGCACATTGATTATAGCATTTTTAACTCAAAATATTATTCAAAAATGAGGACTACACCATAGAAATATGAGAAGAAAATAAATTGTAATGCCTCTGTATAAATTAGAAGCTAGAGATTTAAGAAATACACTTCAACACCTGGAACTTAGTCCAGTACAAACGAGTAGCAAAACTAAGAATATTTATTTAATCTCCTTGTGATTGTATGTATTTTAACTAGGGGTTGGAATGATAATAAAGGTGCATAATGTCAATTCTATTTTGTTTGAGTTTGTAGTAAGAACCTTATTTTTCAGTACAAGCCTGTTAACTAAGTAGCCACTGCTGAAGTGCTATATTGTATAATTTAGAAAGGATTTTTTGTAGGGTAGAGTTTATAATAAAAAATTTACTTGCATAATACATGTCTCAGTGTAAAGCTGAGTAACTTTATTTATGATAAAGTGGGAAATCCATTTTTTAGATAATGTTGCAGAATATCTCATATTTGTCCATTAGTTGTAGACCTAATGTCTTCATTAAATCACATTTTCAAAGAGCTGCATGGATCGCATTATATTCTCATCCTGTAAAAAAAGACAACAAAACCAAAAATCATACACCATTACAAATGTAGTTGGCGGGTATCTGTAGTGAAATGTGGTAGAACGTTTTAGTTAATTACAACATTTTTTCAGCTTGTTTGGAGAAATGGTTAGCAGAAAAAGGCTGTTAATGGATCCATGCTTAAATAAGTTTTTCTATATATTAATGAAACCAAAACTGCTCTGTCAAGAATACGATAGCATATTAAGAAAATCAGATCTGCAACATTTCTGAGGTTATCAGTTTATATACAAGAAACAGACAATAAACACTTGGTACAATTATTCCATGAGTACTTATTGTCTAAGTGTGAGTATGTACATGTAATTTCTAGTCCTGTACATAGTACACAGGATCCTTTTTGCAGTCCTAGGGCTTCTGCTGCATAGTTAGGGATGACTCTGAGAAAAACAGACTGAAGTGTGCACCTCTGCATGAGCCAAAATCTATCAGTTTGACAAGTATCACCACAACACTCTTCAGCTCCTCAGCTGAGATTTTCTGTGTGTTCACACTGAAAGGTGGGTGACTGCTTCTAACTGCTACCTCTGCTTTCTGACTGCTTTGCATTAGGTAACCTTTTAACAAAATATTCATCTTTCAATTTCTATATTCTGCTGATGCATCACTGTACTCCAGGCTTTATCAGCAAGTAGCTCTCAGCACAGCAGTCAGCAAAAATTATTTTTCTCTGTAAGCTTTACCTTTCAGTGTATAGAAGAAAGAGTTACTTGCAGCAGCCCGTATTTGTTGGCTTTTCTTGATCAACAGTTGTTTGCACAAAACAATATATATACAAAATACAAGAGTTTATTACATGCTCATTTAGCATTTGCTGGTCTTCACTGTAATGATCCTACCCTTTAGTACTTTCTTCAGAGGTAATATAGCCATCTTTAATTCTAGTGAGTGAAAAGACTAAATTATAGATTATTTTTGGATGTTACATGAAAGATGTGCATCAAAACCCCACTTCTGAGAAAGGTTATCTCAATAGTATTCTCCAGTACTGATAAGTATGTGAGATTTCTGTACATTAATCTTCCAGTAACACATGTTCAGTATCAATTTCCAGTTAAATTATTCACTGTTCAGTCTAGTGGGTGATTCGCTTTGTGGAAAATGACAAGTCTGAGTAATTAGCTTAATTTAAGTTATGAAACATGCACAGTGGGATTTTTTATCCTTGATTCTGTATGTCATCTCAAGTGATGCTGCTGTGAGGAATGATCTGCATGCTATTTTGTACAATAAAATGACTTGCGGAAGCAATGATATGTAATTTTAAAAAATACGCTATATAGGCTAATGCTTTAAAAGTTTGTATAGCAAAGCTACTATTTTAACTTCCAGTAATTTAATACATACTAACCTTTTCCTCACTGCATTGCTTTGAAATATCAATAAAGGTTAAAGTTTGGTTTAACTTAAGTCATTTGTGATTTAATTAATAAAAATGCTTTAGTATATACATTAGCAACTAAGCTTAGCAAATGTGCAAAGCAAACAACATGCTCTGAATTTTCAAAGTGTTTTGACACTTCCTACCAATTTTATTATATATATATCATCATGAATGAAACTGGTAGTTTTCTAAAATCAACTCCATATTTCTGAGATTGGCTGTTTCTTTACAGAAGACTTCCAATGCCACTCCCTTAGTCAGATGGGAAGAGTCTTCACAAGAAAATACAGACTTATCATAATATTTAGAACATGATGAGTTTTAGTAGCTTTCCCCCCCCCCATCTTTAAAAAAAAACAAAACAGAAAAACCCCAGATGCTTGCATTGGAATTCTTTGGCAAGTGCGTCTTTCTCATTTGCCTCTTTTTTCAGTACATTTTTCTACACAAATTTTCATATTAGACTTGTTAAACAGTTCAGCATTGTCCGTATGAAGCACAAACCTGGATGAATGAACTTTGGCAGATCTGACCTACCTTTAAGCCGGTTTCTCTTAGGTGTGAAATGGTTTCTTTGTTGTTTTCAGGCTAGCCCAGACCATGAGCATTGTGTATGGAAAGGGTTTTCCTGCAGAAAACACTTGTGCCAGAAGCCTTTTTCTCATTTTCTCAAGGGCCTGTAAGTCACTCACCCTGACAGTCCCCTGTGCACCGTGCGTGCCTCAGTCCTTTGTGCTTCACGCGCTGCTGGAGAGGTGAAGCAGTGCCCGAGTCAGACCATCCTCCACCGGCACCAGGCAGCGAAAGGAGGCAGCCAAGGAGCTGGGAAGTGCCTGGCTCTTGAGATAGCCACCCTCCTGTTTCTCGAAACCTAGATCCGCTCTTTGGTAATTTATGTGAAGCCACACAAACAGCCACTGCTTTCTGGGACTCAGCCCAGCCTATCTAGAGCAGCATAGTCCACTTCTCCTGTGGGAGCAGGGAGACTCCTGCAGTCTGGATGGCAGACTGACATTCAAACACGTGGGGTCAGGAGGGCAGGGAAATGAGGTCATACATATTCCCTGTCTAAGACTGAGGGAGGATGAGGGGAAGCACCATTCTACTCAGATCCTTCTACCCAGTGTCCAGAGAAGACAGCACTCAAAGCTGCATGCTTTATAATACCCCAGATAACTGTTTTAACACTTTTAGAATGGACAGGCCATTCTTTGCAATGGGACTGTGAATTAAGAGCTTTGAACCACCTGTATACCTCAGGCTGTACACTGCCACTGTGTTGGTACTTGTGCCAAGAAAGTACTCAGCACAACAACGCAGTTTTTGAAAAAGGCACACACGTGTAAAATGAGTGTTTAAGAAAACACCAGAATCTCTTGATGCTGCAAAAAAAATCTCAGGAATGTACCCCAGGAACCTGAAGTAGAATTGCTTCAAAGATGGTTTGCTATGTTCCTTCTTGCTTGTAAAGTAAGCATGTCACACTTTCTTTAGTTATTGCAAAATAGCAGCAAAAGGGATGTACTTCTGCAACTCACTAATTTGGCTTCCAACTCAAAGCGGAGGAATGCCAGTTCTCACAGACTGGCAAATCTTGCCTATGATAACCTTCAATGAAAAGGCTCCTGCAGCCTTTCGCTGGCAGAACACGCTTCTGGTCTATTTAAAGATTCAGACCTTACCTTTTTAGATCTCATGCCTATCAGGATGTTAAGAAAAGGCTGTCCTGCAGCTGTGTTTTAAAAGTAGAAGCCATGTTCCTTTGTGAAATATGTAATCCTGAGAAGAGCAAAGCCATATTAACTCCTGAACTGAGTTTCTTGAAGGACTTTGAAACCCAATCTCTACTGGGGTTCTGCAGGGCTCATCCTCAACCAATTCTCTTCATCTTCGTTAGTGACCTGGCTGCAGGACTCAAATACTCAATAACTTTGTGGACAGTACTAAATTGGGAGGAGCTGTCAACTCACTTGAGGTCAGGGAGGCCCTGCAGAGAGACCTGGACAAATTGAGAGATTGGCAGTAACCAACCATATGAAGTTTAACAAGGGCCAGTTCTGGATTCTGCACCTGGGATGGAGCAATCCTGCTTGTGTGTATAGGCTGAGGAACACAGGGCTGGAGAGCAACACAGTGGAAAGGGACCTGGGAGTTCTGGTTGATTCCAAGTTGAGTCAGCAGTGCCCTGGCAGCCAGGAGGGCCAAGCGTGTCCTGGGGGCATCAGGCCCAGCATCACCAGCCGGGCAAGGGAGGGGATTGTCCTGCTCTGCAGTGGGGCGACCTCACCTTGAGTGCTGGGGGTAGCTTTGGGTGCCACAATGTAAGAAAGATATAAAGCTGTTAACATTCAAAGGAGGCCATAAGGATGGTGAAGACTCTGGAGGAGAAGCTGTATGAGGAGCGGTAATGCTTTTCGGGGACCGCAAAACTGCCCGGGGTTCTGTGGGACAATTTATTCAGTGCCCTGGGTCAAATAGACAGCCACTGAGGAGTGGTATTTCTTTGTCTATCTATTTACCTAGGTATTGCCTCTGCAGTGGAAGGCAGAGTAGTCCTTGGTAATAAAGAAGGTAGAAGTAAAGAAGAGAGAACGGACTCACTGATAGCAGCACCCAGGTTTTACTGCCTCTTCAGGAGGATGCCAGCTATCAGAAAGACCTCAAGGGGCTATTTACACGGGTTTTAAGGGGAAAGGAAAGGGGTGGTCAGAGGGGAAGGGTCTAGGGATCTCATCAAATCACAGAGTGGTGGGAGATGTCAGTCTCCAATGAGTTCTGGGCAAAGGCAGAACATATTTGCATTAACCAATTAACAGAACAGAAGAGTAGAAGTTTCTAGTAACTGGTGAAGAGTAAAACAATGTGATGAATAGTAAAATAACAGAGGTGGAACAGAATCTTTGATTGACAGGGTTAAAATGTGGCAGCTAGGGGATTTCCCTTAAGCTCACTGCCACAGAGTGGCTGAGGTCACTTGGTCTATTCAGCCTGGAGAGGAGGAGACTGAGGGGAGACCTCATTGCAGTTACAACTTCCTGTGAGGGGAAGAGGAGGGGCAGACATTGTTCTCTTCTCTGTGGTGACCAGTGAGAGGACCCAAGGGAATGGCCTGGAGTTGTGTCAGGGGAGGTTTAAGATTGGATATTAGAAGAAGGTTCTTCACCCAGAGGGAGGTTGGGCACTGGAACAGGCTCCCCAGGGCAGTGGTCACAGCACCAAGCCTGACAGAGTTCAAGAAGCATTTGGACAATTGCGTTCAGGCACAGGGTATGATCCTTGGGGTGCTCCTGCACAGGGCCAGGAGTTGGACTTGATCCTGATGTGTCTCTTCCAACTCAGTATATTCTATTAATCCTAACCCCAAACCTCATTTCTAAAACCAAATCTTGATATAAACATGAATTACACACTTTGAAGCACATCTTAAACGAAGAACGGTTCTTAATTGTCAAAGGGACAAAAATTTAGGCAGCAAGACATTTTTTGTATCAAAACCCCATAGCCACCATGAAATTAAAAGCAAGGGAAGGTAAGATAAGTAGTATGATGACAATCATGTAGCATCCTGTAGCATTCATTTTGTCTCCATCATGTACCAACGTAGAGAGCATCTCTCTCATTTGTATTCTGAATACTTAGAACAGGTAAGTAGATCTTCTAACAGACTTGAGAAACTGAATTGCATTGGATAAGGAGAGCAGGCAATTCCTTACTAAAGATATTAATTTTCTTTGTAAATGAATCACTCAGCCCATCACCATAATTACTGTCATATGCAGATTAATGTGTCATTTAACTTCTGGAATGCTACAGACCTCAGCTAGGAAGTGAATTCCCTCTCTGTCCCTAGTGATCACGCAGCGTTGGCAGAGCCAATGCCTTTCACTGGTATTGAACAGATCTGACAAGCTGGAACCACGGCCAGTGCAGCAGAGCACAGCTGACAGAGGAGACACTACCCAGTGCCCGTTGGTAAGGATACACAGAACAGCCACAGTTAGCAGAGTTCCTGTCTGTCTTTCATCCCCCAAAATCAGTGGATTAAAATCAAACAATCACTTACTAGGTAGCTGTGCTTGTAAGAACAACTCCAATGAATAGCTACAGATACTCTAGACTGTTTCTAGAGCATTTTTGAGCATCTAGCAATTTCCCTATTCCAAATAGATAAAAAACTATCACTCACTAAATGCATTTATCTTGATAGTCTTGTTATCTTCTGTCTCTTTATTAGTCTTATCTTGATATGGAAGATAAGAATCAATAAGCACAGGTTATCTTGCTGGTCTCTATCAGCTTTGCATTATTCAGTCTGCTGGACAAGGTATCAGTAGACCACTACTATGACTTCTTGTATTTCTCACTGTAACAAACAGTGTCAGGCTTATTTGCCATATCAATTTAGATAATATAATCAAGGCCTATCATATTCACTAGGTCTAATGTGATGGCTTTACTATACACAAGAACCTTGATTCTTGGGGTGTCCTGTGTAGAGCCAGGAGTTGGACTTGGTGATCCCGATGGGTCCCTTCCAACTCAGCATATTCAATGATTCTATGAACATCTTATCATGCCAAAGACTAGTCATCCTTATTTTATATTCTATCACTTTTTTCTTGCTATTTTTAACTGTCAAATTAACAGGATTTCCTTAAATTTATTAAAAATGCAACTTATCTTTCCTCATATCACCTACTGATCTGAGAATAAGTTGGTTTCTGAAGAGCAGAGGAGTGAAAACAGGCTGAAACTCCTGCTTCAAAAGTTCTCCACCCTGGCTCTAGACGCCAGGAGCTGCTTCCAGCAGCTGAAAGAAATTAACAGCCACTTGGGCAGTATAAAGGCTTGTGGCTGATAATCACAATCAGTTCTCACCCTTGCCTTAAGAAAACTTCTGGTGTTAATTCTTGCCATCCAACACTTTGCAAGCCCCTTGCACTCTCTTTTTATAAGGCCTCACTGCTTATAAGCACATTACAATTCACTGAGAAACTCACACATAGATGATAAATTATTGCCATGATTACATGCCAGTTGTGACAGGACTATGTGTCCCAGCATGGGCAGAAGATATAAATAAATATTTAGCTGAATATGAAGAAACTTTTTCCTATCAAGTGCAAACAATACAGTATTAAAGAGAGAAAGGATGTTGGCACAGTTGTCTAATAAGCAATGGCAGCTTGTATGTAACAGCTCTTCTGCAGATTCAGATCACAAATTTATTTACGCCATTTAGTGTTTTTGTGTAATGGTGTACACAGATACCCCACCTTGGGAAAATCTGTATCTGGTATTAAGATCACCCTCACTGACACTCCAGGAATCTGTGTAGAGCTATGATAGAAATGGTCAACAGATACACGTTCAATACTTAACACTGAATACTTACTTTCTGGCAGCTTTCGATGAATTCGTCTATGGTTACTACTCCATCTTTGTTTTTGTCCATTTTCTGTCCAAAAAGAAAAAAAAAAAAAGAAGATTACTGTATGGGAATTGGGTTTGTGTGGCCAGGCTTTGGTAGCAGGGGGGCTACAGGGGTGGCTTCTCTGAGAAGCTGCCAGAAGCTTCCCCAGCTGTGCATCAGAGCCAACATCAGCCAGCTCCAGGATGGACCTGATGCTGGCCAAGGCTGAGCCCATCAGGAATCACACCCTCTTGAACCCTTTGTTATATTTTTTCTCCCCTGTCCAGTTGAGGGGGGAGTGAGAGAGAGGCTTTGGTGGGTGCTTGGCATCCAGACACAATCAATGCACTGCAGTATGTTTCTTGTCCTGAATTCCTGTGTAAAACAAGTCCTTTTCATTATTCAGTTCAATGTCAGCCTAGGAACAACCAGTCCAAAAGTCATAGTAAGTGGTATACTGGACTATGCTTAAAGAGCTTGTTTTTGAA
Source organism: Pomatostomus ruficeps (assembly GCA_013400735.1). Taxonomy (NCBI): domain Eukaryota; kingdom Metazoa; phylum Chordata; class Aves; order Passeriformes; family Timaliidae; genus Pomatostomus; species Pomatostomus ruficeps. The sequence continues at coordinate 12,267 of VYZT01062011.1, read as the reverse complement.
CAAACAAGGTGTAATGAGTAGGTCTGAGAAACTTGGGATGAAACCACAGAGAATAAAAAGGATTACAGAATTGGAAGGATATGCAAAACTGTTATAGCAATGAAAGTCTTTATCTGCTCACAGAGCAGTCTTTTCGGCTTCTATGTTACCCGACCTACCTGGAAAAATGTTTCCACATGTTGTCTAGGTGCATCTTCCTTGAGAACAGGATAGGTGCATTTCCCCATCATATCATATATTGCTTTCATGATATCAAGCATTTCCTGAAGAGGGAAAAAAAATATGTTTCTGCAATGTAATGTGCATTGTAGACACTGCTTTAACTCAAAACACATAAATAATTTTTAGGATTTGCATTTTAGAATAAAATTTAAAATTTGCCTATTAGTTTTTGACTGATCAGCTTCAAGAAGGAACTACTTAATTCCTAGAAATTCTATCATCTGATTTCAGCTTTCATACATGTATGATTTTAATTTTAAATTATTTATAATATGTGCAAGTTCATGGATTGTGGGAAGAATCGCCCAGTGTCTTATGAATAAAAATAAAAAGGAAAAGAAGTTCTGTAACAGCAAGTGAATGGCCAAAGCACATCAACTTCTTAGAACTTATTTTCCCTAGAGAAAATAGAAATACCCATGCACACACCTGCACTTATGCAGAGTCCTCCTTTTACATCAAAAGCTTTGAATTTTATTGAGCGGCTTGTGAAATAATTATAAAAACAGGTCATTTGTAGTATGCTGAGAAATTATTCTATAGCTTACTCTTTTGTAATGATCATGAAGTGTTTTCTAAAAGTGTAAAATTATAAGGGTAATTTATATATTTGCATAAACCCCACTTTAAAAAAACTCCATATATTTTGATGAAAGCTTTCATATAGTCTACTATAATTTAAGTATGTGTTTGAATCCTTGCATAATAAAAGATGTAAGACTCCTTATAAATTCTGTTTCAAGTAAATATTATTAGAAGTAGATTCATAAAATAAGTAAAAATTATTGCCCACATACTTAATTCCTTTTTTTCCAAATATCCTACCAATCTATTCTTGGGGCTCTATGTGCAAATACATAGGCATTTCTGTACCTGAAGAATTCTGAACTTTTACATTTTCTGTAAAGGTTTTCCCATTTCAGTTTTCATATATGCCTTTAAAATGAGACAATTACTTTAATTTTTAGTGTGTCTAACTTTATAATATTTGATAATTTGTTAACCCATTTAATTTGACAATGAAACCATTCTTCTTTAAATCCAGGACTTAGCTAACAACCTTTACTTTCAGTGACTACAGTAAGAAGTAGACCTTACCTCTTTAGTTATATACCCATCCTTATTTATATCATACAAATTGAAAGCCCAGTTCAGTTTCTCCTGTACTGTCCCTCGGAGTAAAATTGAGAGACCCATAACAAAATCCTAAATAGACAAAAGGTCTTGGTCAGTTTGGAATTGAGCAGTTTTTCACAAACACTCAGAAATCCAGAATAATGCATTTGTCAGAAGTGTGAAAAGATATGTTGTTCCAATTTTTTTTTTTTTTGCTTCATTGAAAGTGTTAATGATTGCTGGATTAACAATCTAGGCACTATTTGCTACACTCATAATTAATATGTAAATTGAGTAATTTTCTATAAAGTAAACTGTAATTTTCCATTAGTGGTTGTATCCTCTGAAATGCCTAATGTCTCACATAAGCAGTTCCTGTTGAAGTTAATACCAGGAAAATGTAAGCCCCATGGTTTAATGGTCCAAGAAAAGCTTAAGTGGGAGTTAGATTAATCTAAGCACAGGAGACCAATTTGGGGAGAACTATGTACTAAGGAACATTAGATTCTTGTTAAATCTGTACGTTGTTAAAGTGAAATATGTGGTTTCCAAATCTCTTAGATCAATCTACTGCAGTCAATATTTCAAACTTCATGTATGATACTGCACACCTCAATTTGTATTACTTTTATTGAAATTATGATAGGGAATAATAAATATATTATGTGTCCGTGTACCATCTTAATGTTTTTGTGACCAACCAATGAATGCTGTGTTGCTACAGAGCTATTCCACAGAAATGAATCAGAAGGCTTTTGAGATTATTTATATGTAGTATTTGGTTATAGGTTTTTGTTTCATAATAAATACTCTTTTGACATCGCAAACCTCATTAATATTTAGTGAGCATCTTCCAGATTGGAGAAAATATCAACTCCCATCACCTCTCTTCTGTATTTCTTAGCATGTTAACATTTTGTAAAAAATAGCTTTTTTGTTCTCCTAACCATCTCCTCCACCTCTTTTTTTTGATAAATACATGAACCAATACATATATGAAATTGCCTTCATAACAGGTTGAGCAGAATATGGCAAGTGCTAATATTTAAATGTGCCTTTCTTCGTCGCTGGCAATAACATACAGGAAGTCTTACAGTAACATTAAAGGAGAGACAATAAAAGGTGAAATATTTCCTATTTGCACCACCAAGGTCTTGCATTTCTTCTAACACAGGAACAATGGAAAAGACTACACTGAGAACAGACATAAATTACAAAGGTCTGGTGTACCACACAAATAAGTATACTTGATACAGTGAAGTATACACAGATCCCATGGCCTGAGATGGTCTAGTAGGCACAGGCAGCTCTTCTGACAGCTTCAGTCTTTTAAGAATTCAGTTGGCATGCTCTGGGTTTTCTTAGTCTGTCACAAATTTCTGTCTTATTGGTATATGTGCCCTTTGGGGTAAATAGATACATGAATCTTTAAAGAATATTGCTCATCTTGTCTTGTCTACATCTCAATGACTAATTGAGGGTCACAGGGTTAAATCTCCAAACAGCTCTTTAACAATGTACTATTAAACATTAAAATGCTCAAGAAATTCAGAACAGATTTGATCATATTACAGCATTGGCAATTAACCTTTTTAATTCAGTACCATGTCTTCAAATCTTTTCTGTTTTACATTCTTGATGCAGCTTCTCCTGAAGTCCTTTGTGAAGGTCCCCAGTTGCATTATTTTCTTAGATTATATGTAAGAATTCTGAATTTATTTTTATTTTGGCACAGCAAGATTTTTAAATTTATTTTATCTAAAATACATCCATTTCTCTTTTCTTGTTCAATTCTCTTTGTTCCTTTCTGTTATACACCACCTGTGTTAGCTGGCTTCCTGGAATAATTTATATCCCCATTTCCAAGGCTACCCTTCCGTAATATGTTTTAAAAATAAACCCCTTTATATTGTTTTTCACAGGACTGGGTGTTCTTAAAAAGCAAAGACAACTCAAAAACCTTCCAGGTATGTGCTCTAAACACTGCAGCAGGGAATCATCTCCTTCCATATTGCATCAACATGTTTTGGGATCACACACAGTTCAGGTGCACTGCCTTTGTCTGAGTGTTAGGCAGGAGTCATCTCAGGAACAACAGAAAGGATTTATCACAACAGGAAGCTGTGATGAGCTGGATAAGGACCAGCCAGGGTGAGATGTCTTTTCTATATACTTAATTTCAAGCCACTGAAGAACAGAGTAATAGAATCATACAGAAATAGAGCATTTGATTCAATGGATATAGGCCAAATCCACAAGGTATTTTGGGCTAGAGCCTTGAACAGGAAAATGCTCTGCGTGGTGGAAGGCAGTGTGTGTGTCAGGAGCAGTGCAGCCATTCTAGCTGTTAAACTGATAATCCAGTGCAGAAAGCCGCAGTATAACAGCAGTGCAGAGGGAAGCAGCTAAACTCAGGGAGCAGCTGCCCACCCTTATTCATGATACCAACAACCCAGTGATGCATGAATCAGGCATACCATTTAGCAAAGAGCATGAATACCAGTCCCCATTACAGTATTAGAGTACCCAGATGCTTGTTTCTGGCCTGATTTAGACATCTAATCTCTAGGGAGAGAGGAATTCTACTTTTAGAGCCTGTTTGTTTTTTAAGAAAACTTCACCATACTCAGATACATACATCCTCTGAGTATGCTGCCACTGCCCACTGAGAGGGAGGGCCCTGCTCAGCTGGGCATCTAATGGGGAGAGGTGCATCTGATCTAGGGTGACAAAGGAGCCTGAAACAGGAGGTCTGGGCTGCGACACAGCTCTAGCTGGGTCTTCAGTCTGTGACAGTGAAGTTAGAAGCCCAGAAGCCTCTGCCTTGGTACTTGCCTTTACTCCTTTCCACAGGTTCCTGTTTGCAACTTGCCAGTTTCCTGCAGAGCAAGCTAATACCCATTAAGACCTCCTTCTCTGCCTAATTTTGATTCTTTTAGAAAGGGGGATGTTATATGAAAGGGTTGCAAAATGCAGAGTCATTGCAGCTGTACCAGAGCCTCTGTGTACTCAGAGCCTGCTCACATTTCTGTTCTGCACCACAGCTGCAGAGAAAGTCTGGTTGTGATCTGGGACGAACTTGTATTTGTAGGGTTTTTTTCAGCAGTGATTAATTATCTCCTAGCAAGGTTGTTGATGACTTTCTGATTACTTTATCTCTCAGTAAATCTTTGGGGAGAATTAGTTCATTAATAAATTAATTAACACACTTTTTAGTGTGCTGTCTCAAATCCATAGGAAAGCTTAAAATTATTCCACCTGGTCATGTGTTCCTTTATGTCTTTTTCAAGGCCAAAAGTATGTAGGCAGGAACCTAAATCCATTTTTAAATTTAGATTTTAGGATTTTGTAAAGGAATCAAGTGATGTCACGAAGTGGTGGAGCCCTGGTGTGTGTAAAACAAAGGTCACAGAGGAGGAACTGCTGTTAAAAGGAAATGCATTTCTTTGTAGCTACTTTAAATCAGATGGTGTTGAAATGCTTATGAGATCATCACTGTACTGAGAAATATTAGCTCATTTCCTACATGACATGGACAAACCTTTTTGTGTTGAACCCACAGAATCATGCTTGTGAACCTCATGAAATTTAACAAAGCGAAGTTCAAGGTCCTGCCCCTGGGTGAGGGCAATCCCAAGCCCAAACACAGGCTGGGCAGAGGAGGGATTTAGAGCAGCCCCAAGGAAAAGGACTTGGGGATGTTGGTTGATGACAAACTCAACAAGAGCCAGCAATGTGTGCTTGCAGCCCAGAAAGCCAACCATGACCTGGGCTGCATCAAAAGAAACGTGGCCAGCAGGTCAAGGAAGGTGATTCTGCCCCTCTTCTCTGCTCTCATGAGAGCCCCACCTGGAATACTGCATCCAGCTCAGGGCCCAGAGACATGGACCTGCTGGAACAAGTTCAGAGGACTGGAGCACCTCTGCTATGAAGACAGGCTGAGAGAGTTGGGCTGTTCAGCCTGGAGAAGAGAGGGCTCCAGGAACACCTTAGAGCACCCCCTATTACCTAAAGAGGGCCTACGAGAGAGCTGGGGAGGGACTCTACACAAGGACAGGGACAGGACAAGAGGGAATGGCTTTAAACTGACAGAGAGTAGGTTCAAAGGAGCTATTAGGAAGAAATTCTTTACTGTGAGGGTGGTGAGGCACTGAAACAGGTTGCCCAGGGAAGCTGTGGATGCTCTATTCCTGGAAGTGTTTAAGGTCATATTGGATGGGGCTTTGAGCAACCTGGTCTAGGGGGAGGTATTCCTGTCCATGGCAGGGGGATTGGAATGAGATGATCTTCAAGGTCCCTTCCAATCCAAGGTATTCTATGATTATGTGACTCATTTAACTGCTGCCTTCATAATAACTGCCTTGGACACTACTTTTGTTATTAGTGAAATAAGAACTTGTGTTTGATCTGAAGAACTGTACTCTTCTACAGAACTGAGTTAGCATGCTTGCTAATTTATTAACCAATGTAAGTTTGGTTTTGCTTAAATATGACAGAAATCTTTAAACATCTCCATTGTGTTTGGGCACAGCATTGCGCTTTAAGGCACGGAGAATTAGGGATTATTGAATGACTTTCAGCAGGGTCACATATAGAATAGCCTTAATCTGCATCTACAAGAAAGGAAGGGTACTGGTTTGGATATTTGCATGTGTGTGCAATGAGCTTTACCTTTGACAATATGTCTAAAGTTAATTAGGCTCCATTCTTCTGACTGTGTAAACAGCTTTGAGGCCAGATCTTCATTTTGGCTCAGTGACAATACACATGCAGCAAATGAAAACCTTGCTTTTATATCTGTCTCTCTCTAATGGAAAAAAGAACTTCTCTAATATGCCCAAAGAGCCCTTCAATAGCTGGGTCACTGGATCGTCAGAAACTCTGTCCTCATATTAAAGCAAAACTAGTCACATAACTAATGAAATAAACTATCTCAAAATTAATACAATCATGGGATAAGGAGAGAGAAGTTCAAGCACCTAGTTTTATAAATTTATGCTACATAAATCCTTCACTTAGAGAACCTGGCTCTTACCAAAAAGCATACAGATTAAGGGATGACAAAACTCGAAGGACACAGCAATCTCACCAAGAAATGTCAAATGAGGTGTGCATTTAAGTTGTGCTTGGATCTAACACTTCATTGTTGATAGTTGAAAATTTGAGGACAAAAGAGCAAAAAGCTACAGCTCTCTTTTCACCCACAAGTCCAGCTACCACTGCTTCATGGAAAATTGAGAGTGCAACACAAAAAAAATTCTTACCTACAGAAGAATTTTTCTACCATTCTAGATTTTGATATTCCTTCTTTACACAGAAGATAGCCAGAGTGTTTTTATCATAGCTTATTATATTAAATTGTATTTACTCCTGCATTTTGATATAGAAAGTCTTTTGGAAAGAATGATTATTTGTTCTCCAAATTTTTAAATTACTCCCTCTCTACCTTTTGAGCTGTTTACTTTTCTTGTTTTTCTAATGGAAATTCAAAAATTAGAATAGAGATTGGAATAGAAAGGACATAGCACAGCTGTGCCTAAGATTAAAAGGAGCAGGAAAAAATGAGATGAGTGTATTTTGCACATTTCACAATATCTTCTTTCACATTTTGCAGTTATTTTCATGCAATTAGAAAAAAAATCCCTACATTTTTAACTTCAGAAGGATGCTTTTAGAATGGCTATCATACAGTTTGTAAGGATAGTGTTGCTACAAGGACACAGAAGCAAGAGTCTTTTGATGGCAGTAGAGTTGTGCTGGATTCACACTTAGTACAAATAATATCAGAGTCTGGATCACTTACGTCTGCCTTGATATTGAACAAAAGTAAGCTGGAAATGTCTGATTTAGCAATGAAAAAAAGCACTGCTGCTTCTATTTTCCTGATTTGATTTATTTTATTCCAAAGCTCTTTTTTGGGTGCAAAACCCTGCACTCTGAGATAATCAAAACCCTTAAAAAGGGCTCCAAATCTAGTGCATTTCTTAAAGCTTTCTGTCTGTGATAAAAATGACAACAAATTGACCAGAAAAGGTACAAAAGCTCTTTTTGTTCCCATTCTTTTTAATTAGAACAGCAGAAATATTTTCAACTACTGATTCTAAAAATGCTTTTTCTCAGTGCATCTGCTGTTGCTGAAACTGAAAGAGGAGAAGTTTAGGTTAGATATACCAAAGAAATTCTTTACAGGGAGGGTGGTGAGGCCCTGGCATAGGTTGCCCGGAGAAGGTGTTGATGCCCTATCCCTGGAACTGTTCAAAGCCAGGTTGGATGAAGCAACTTGGTCTAGTGGGAGGTGTCCCCGTCCATGGCAGGGGGTTTGGAACTGGGTGTTCTTTAAGATCCTTTCTAGTCCAAGGCATTCTATGATTCTGTGATTTAACCAGAAGACTCCTTGTACAGCCTATGTACACAAGACATGAATAAAACCTCCATTTCTGCTCCTAGTTTGACACAGATCCCACCGACTTCAACTGCCTGGGAAAAGGTAGATAGGGTTCATGGGTTTTTTTAAATAAATGCTAATAATAATAAAAAAATTATCTGATTATAGTCTTAGTTTAGGGTATAGGTTTCTGATCACAGTGCACCTGATTGGCAAGTCTTCTTCTAATTACATCAATTAATTATTTTTATAAAAAAAAAATCTCAGACCTCACAACATCATTCACTAAGATCATGAAAACACGTACAGGACATTTCAATAAATTTAAAGTGATTGTATTTATCATAATCCAATCAAAAGTTGTAAGGATATAATTTGCTCATTATAATCAAAACCAAAGGAAAACACGACAAAATAAACATATCCTTTTGCAAATGAACTGGCCTTTTTTTTTTTTTAATTCTATAGCTTAAAATATTATCTGTTTTGCAGTATTTTGTACACCCTGTGTTCATCTACACTATTGCAGTAAGGTCCCTTTTTTCCATATTATATTGTGTGGACGGCATCAGCCTTAGCAGAGAAAGGCAGAACTGGGAAAACAGATTGGGCAGCTAAATGGAGGAAGAAAGAATTTCAAACTCTTGTGCTTTTAAAAACATTTGCTTTAAAGCCTTTTTCTAGAACTTTCTGGAAACTAAGTATGAAAAATCCTATTTTGGCTGAGTCATCCCCATAACATTAGTTGTAGTTCAGAGACCTCATCTTGCAAAGGCAGAGGAAGAACTGTTTTAGGTAACGCATATAAATTGGGTTACCTTTTAAATGGACAGATTTTAAAAAATATTATGTAGTATCACAGTCTGAGTTACCATTATGGAATATACAATTGTAAAATAATGACTTTTGTTGTTACATTGGAAAAACTTGAAACTTGAGTCACATAGGCTAAATTTTCCCTAATGTTAACCATACAATAAAAGCCACCAAATTGGACTTCATTACAATGAATGGCAAAATAGTCAATTTTATAGAAATAAGCAACAGCATCACTTACCTCAAAACTTACAGATCCATTGTGGTCAGTGTCAAATGCATTAAACAGAAAATGTGCATATGTTGTGGAATCTAAAATTTAAAACAGAAAAAAATAATTCACAGTAAGCACATCTTATTTAATACAATTTAATTTAATTTAATTCTATTAAAACCATTTGATACCAAGATATATTTTAATACCAAAATCTCATAGCAAGACTAGAGTTTCTATTAAACTTCCTTTTTGGCAGGAGAGGACGGATAAGTTATAAGGATAAGTTATAAGTGCAAGTATACATGGATAGCAACACTGCTAGAAACCAAAAATGAAAAATTCTTTTCTAGAATATCTCTATTCATTTTTATTCTTGTTTTTGCTAATCACTGATACCTGAGCAAGTGGCAAAGATGACGTTATTGTACTCTGAAAGAACCTGTTTTAACAGGAACAGTAACTGACTGTGACACGGATGTCTCTCATTTGCTGGAAATGAAGAATGGGTTAAATTGTTCCAGTAAATACAGGAAGCCGACACTGCCCTCACTGCATCGCGTGCACTGGTTTTGCTCTGGATACAGACCTGTTTCCCAGGCTGAAGCTGATCTTGTCAAAAGCTGCTGCTGTTATCAGGTCCTATGCTCAGCCACAGATGAGAGGAAATCCTCTCATGAGAAACAGACTCTTAAGGCTGGCTTGCTGCTGAATTCCCATGATCATTGCACTAGGGCTTGGAAAAGCTGGCTGTGACTGACTAAATGGTCAGTAAGACTCTGAGAGATGACCTTAAATAAATGATCCCTTCACTATTTGCATTCTTCCCAAACCTCCTCCCTAGTGTATATTGACTCATTTCAGAAACACAAGGCAGCATGAATATAAATCTGTCAAGACTGTGACATGTAAAGATCCATCTTTCTATTTCCACTGAACGCCTTCTGAAAGGCACCACCTGCTCCAGGAGTAATATATTGTGAAGAGAGAACTTATCCAGAGACTGCCCTATGGATGTGAGGTACAATCTGCCGGGGTTAAGGGAAGTCAGCTGTCCTCAGTGTTTTTCCCTCCCTCAAAATCATGCAAATTAATGTAGATGAGGGTTTGTTTGCTTTTAATATTCACTTTTCTCTTTCTACCTCATATGTTTACATTAATTTTAGGTTAATTAACATTGACCTCACAAATTATTAATAAAGGGCAAAGTGTTATGAAATCAGCATACCCTTTGCAGAACAAACTTCTCCCTATCATGAAGAAACCTGATCAGTGCTGAAATGCCATTTTCTGATTTCTTGGCACTAAACCATTTTATCTTCTATATCAATCCTGCAAACCTTTATTTTTCACAGCCCAAAATACTGTTTTGTGTTAAACTGAGCAATAGTCTTGGGACACTCACATGAAATGCCACCTTGACTCCGAGGAACCAAATATACCAAAACTCAAAGTTTTGTGCTTCACAGATTCAGACCTGATATTTGTAAGAAAATTCTCTAGTCTTACTTCAATATGGTAATTTTGTATGATGTGAAATAATCGTAACAAGAAAAAACTGCAATCCTTAAACCCCATCTGTTAACACATTTTCAGAGAATTAAATCCCCACCACCACAATTTGAGAGACAGTCATTCATTCTCCCATGTATCTGGTCACCTGTAATTGTTTAAGCATAGCTTGGCAGATACATTCACACTTTAACTGAAAAATGTAAATTTGTTGACTTCAATTTATATTTAGGATTTTAATTGTCATATTTCCTATAATCTACTGGTTTTTTGTGCAACAAAATATACGATGCAAATTATCTTCAGGGAAAAATGTTGTAGAGGTATAATTAATGTAAAATGAATTTTAAATACCTTCCTATTCTCTTGGCACCCATTTCTTAAAAACATCTGAAATATTCCTGGTTATTTTCTGTAGATATACAGAAAACCCAAAGGTATTTTATTTTTGTTGCCAATACATGATACAATATACTGCTTTTTTTGTATAATGGTATATGGAAAAAAAGTCTCCAGTTGAAGAATATTTTTTCTGGAAACCCATCTGAAAAAAAAAATAAATCTAAAGCCTTTTTCAGAGTTGTTTGTTCAAACAATTCTGATCTGAAATTTTGCTTTCAAAACGACAGCAGGATGAGGCACGCCAGTCTTTCAATTACAGCTACTTAATCTAATTCCCCTGTTTCCTTTCCCCCCAAACATTATTTATTTTAGACAAAATCTTAGCTTTTAAAATGAAATATAGTTTCTTTCCAAGGCTCTGATATCGTAACTAGTAGGCTAGATTGTTATTTTAACAGGTTGAGATAGGAACAGGTATTAAATCAGAATTCCCTTGAAAAACACCATCAAAGCATTTTAAACATCAGAGACAAAAAATGGTAATCATTACACAAGGAAGAGTATGGCTTCTCAAACTACATGCATATCTATTTTATTCAGAAGTGATGAAGGAGTGTAATAATTATGGAGTGTGTGGATTCTTATCTATGATCTGCCTTGCTGAAGGAAAATATCAAGTTACATTTCAGGTGATCCACTGCATAATGCAGGGGCTGTATTCATTCACCTTTATGGCAGTGAATCTAAAAAGAAGTTACCGGAGTGCCCTATCTGGCATGGAAAGCTTTTTACAAAGCTTACTTTTGCCTTTTAAAATACACTGCTTTTCCTGCAGTCCAGTGTCATTTCCTTTCCTTTGTTACTCTTGTGGCCCCTTATGCTATTTGTAATCCTCCCATACCTTGTCCTGGACAGTCTTGGAAGTTGCTTGAGGAAGTGACTTGCTGGATCACATTGAAAAACTTCTTTGGTTGCCCTAAAGCGTAAAGTCTTACAGACACAATTTTGTTTGTTCAGATATGAATTGTCATAATGAAACATCATGTTGTACCTGGTTTTTCATCACACAGACAACTGGAGCACAGATCTACATAATTTAATTTGGGGACAACTTTCAACATTCTTTTTTCCTCTGTTATATTCAGAAATACATAAAACAATTTTCAACACAACTGAAATTTAAAGGCCTCAGCCGGCCTATTATTTTGACAAGGCATTCAAAGATTTAAGAACCCAGTCTGGCTTCTTAAATAGACAGTCCTCTGCAGCTCTCACCTCCTCCTCCAAATGATGCCACTGCCCTAAATGCCCAGAGGAGGAGCAAAAGGATCAGCATTAACACCAGGAACAGGGGGAGAAACTAGACATTCAGTATATACCGATCTTAACTACATTAATAGTTTTTCTACTCTGTAACAATTAGATCTGGACTAATAAAGATTAGTCTTTTAAGATTACCTTTACTCTCCCAATATCTTTTGCCTTTATTTTGAGAATAGGTGTGCTTTCTCTTTGTCCATAAAAATTTTTGGCTGTAACAACTGTAAATATGATAGACTTTTTTTTTATTAGGTGTAGTAAAGGTGTAGTAAATCACATAGAGAGAATTATTTTCACTAGCCATAGTAACTAAAAATTATAATATATTTTATATATATTT
>VYZT01062010.1:20222-94879 GCA_013400735.1 Pomatostomus ruficeps | reverse complement strand
AACAAAACAAAACAAAAAATTTAGTTCACTACTCTTTTTGTCTGTACAGTAGTGTGAAGGGATGGGTGAAGGACCACTGATGCCTTGAGAGGCTAATGCCAAGTACAAGTAAGCTACTAGAGGACTAAAAGCTAAAGAATAGTTTTTAAGAAAAAAACCAAACTCTTTTTCAACTTTATAATACAGTTCCTCCCTCTTTTATAATTTGCTATAAGGATCTAAACATGATCGGTGTATCCCACAGGGCATGACATGAATAACCTGAAACGTGTGAAGAGTTATTATAGTAAGGAGAGTACAACACTACAAATGATGTAACTGTTACAATAGTATAGGTGTGAGTAACTTAAAAGTATGTCATGTAACTGTGATGTGATCCACTTTATTTTTGGTTATGCGGGGGTTTGTTTGGATGCCTTTTTATATTACCTGATCTTAATATTTTATTCTACTTAGAAAAATGGAAATAGTTGACGATTGCTGATTCCATAAATAGAGCAGCCTATGAAAATAATGGAGGAGTTAAGGAAATTCAAGTCTTCAGTGTTGCTGGGGAGATATCCATCTTCTCTCATCACGTTTATAAAGGCACAGTTCTTTTGTCTTCTAATGTCTCAGCTTAGAGTAAGTACATTGTCCTCATGCAGTGAGAGTGATTTATATGAGAAAGAGAAACTAAAAACTAAACCAAGGGGTAGTTGAAAGATGTGCACCAATGGGGTTAAATATACATTAATTTCATTCCAGAAAGGCACCTTGTATTTTCTCATTCTTAAATGGCATTGAGGTATGGGACTGCAACAACGCCCAAGTATTAGGACAGAGGCAGTTTTAGTATCTGAAATTTATGTACAAAATATCTATCAGATTACAGTGCAAAAAGAAACACAAGAACTGTGTATGGTATATGGTAAGCTGACATTTGAATGACATCAGTGACTCTGAAAATATTGTGATGGAAAGCAGGACCTATTTTCCTTGCTTTCTTTTGTGATTGTTACTTTATTATTATTAGCTGTTGCTAATTATCAGATACCTACATAACTTGTTTCAATATCTGCAACCTAATTTAAGGAATGAGGAATATAGTTGCAGTAATTATAGCATAAACTATGAACAAACTAGAGATTCCAGAATAGCTGTAATGCGTAACACCGAATGATTGCTTTAAAACATCACAGCTTCCAGGTTTCAGCAGTATAATTGAAGCCAAATGCCACAGGATGCAAACATTGATTACTCTCCTCCACCCCCTCAGCTCTTGCCTTGTAGATTGTTATTAGACATCTCAGGAAGAGAAGTTTTATGATTAAATCTTTGCACTCCTAAAAAAAACTAAACCACACACAAAACCAACACAGACTAATTTGTAGGAAGTTAAGGAACTGGAAATGGCATCTATTCTACTGTAGATGTGATAGAATGTGTGGATGATTATAGAAGTGAGCTTCAGCATTTGTTGGAACAAAACAATGTGACTACAATTCAATAGCATTTTCATGACAATGACATGCCTACTCAATCTGAATTTGTGATGAATGTACCATATTCCCTCGTTCTTCTTCAAGTAAACGTTCAATAGTTCCCTTAAGTAACATCCATCAAACATCATATTTTTATACTGGCTGCCACCAAACTGTTTCTTTCAAGAACCTGAACAATGCAGTGAACTTAGCCATAATTTGATCCTTTTTGATAGCTGAACATAGCACTGAAACCATTCCAATATCCTAATGCAGACTACAGTTTGAGAATTGTTATATCTTTCTTTCCTGCCTTTGATTAATATATTTAATTTCCTCCTTCTTTGCTAGTGCTGGTTGTTTCAATCCATTGAACAAAGACAAGGAGTTTAACATTTTCTAGGACAAGTGGAACCATCTAGGACAAGTGGAACCATCATTACTGGAACGATTGGCAAGAACGTGGCTGAATATAGACCACAGGCTTTAAAAACCATCTGTAGTAGAACATGCTGATGGATACATTTAGTCCCTTTATTCTTCTAGGATGAACTATCTCCTATAACTCCATGATTTTGTAATCTGCTTTCAAAACACAAAAATACTGATGAAACTCTTTGTGAAAGTAAAGTCTAAAGGAGGTGTCAGGCTCAGAGATTAGACATAAAGAAAAGTTCTCCACTCCTTCAAGTTTTTCACTTTAAACACTAGTTTTTCAAGGGCTAATGTCTACAGTCTCACAGGTGTCAAGGAGAATACATTCTTCAGTAAAAAGTATCTAGGCCTTCTGTGTTTAAAAGACTTTGAAATCTATCCTCCCTGTCTGCATAAGAAAAGAGCACCTCTTGTGAGGACCCAGAAAACCTTGTCACCATGGCATAAGCATGAGGAAGGTTAGTGAGACATCAGTGCAGAGACAGCTAATAATTTCACCGTTTCTGTACCATGACAAAATTAGTAATGCCTTTGTTTGTATACCTCTACTGTTTCCATGCAGAATAAAATCACAAGTATAAATACAACTGTTGTGGTGTGCTGTTGGCCAGATTTCGGTTTTTCTCATGGCCAGACACTGCTGCCCCCTCCCCACCCCCACCTTGGTATCTGGTTTCTCCCCCTGGAGGGCTCTGTATTTCGCAATCCTATACAAAGCCTGCCAAATTCAAACCCCTCACTCCTATGTCATAGGATGTCTGTACCCTCCCCCATCCCCTTGTGTTGGTATTTATGTAACTGTAACTCCCCATGCCAGTGCTTCTCTGGCACAATCCTGGTGCCCAAATAAAACATCTGAGGAGCCCCTCTATTTGTCTCTCCTTCCTCAACGTGCCTGGAACACCAGTGGGTTGGGTGAAACCTTGCTGGACCTTCACCAGCCCTCCCGTGCCCCCGAAGCAGCCAGCCAGCCCCTGAAACTGCAAGCGGATGCCCGGTGCCCCTGCCGGAGGCATTGCAGCATACCACTTCCCCTCTTCAGACACACAAAGTACATCTATCCAACAAATACTCTTGTCTCACTATATTATATTTATCTACACTAGAACTCTGTTATGTATCAAAGTACCTTCAGCACTAGATAAGTTTCCTGCATTATTTCAAGTTTTCTTCCAGTTTGATCCAGGCCAGAAGAGAGAGATCAGCAGCACAACTGTAAGGTTCCTTCTTTCCGCATCCTAAGGAAAGTGGTCTTCCATAGAATCAGGTTAAGTAGCATCAGTTCCTGACAGAGTTTTCAGTTCGTTTAAGAGCTCTTCAGAATGGCAAAGACCCCTGAAACATTCTCAGAGTCATCCAGGTGGTGTCATGGAATCCATTTCACATCTTACACCTAGTACTGCATAGTAAGGTCTCTACATCTATGAACAGAGGAATTTTAGATCTACTGAGCACTTTTCTGGCTCTCAGAGCGAAACAAGTAGTATGGAACTCAAGTTCTAAAAATGTGACTTGGGAGTATTTTTAGTACAGGTTTTTAACTGTTAACAAAATCAGATTAAAGTTCAGGTTTCATTTTAAAGGACAAGGAAACAAACTGGTTAGATCTTTTTGGGTGAAAAAGTATTCATGCACCTTCAACTGAGCATTGGCCATCCAGATTACATTTCTGGACAGGCTGCCAGAAAAAATATAAGGATGCATTTAAAGTAATTTTTCTAGAAAGACAGTTCATGACTGGCTCATGGCAGCAGATAATTCCAGGTTCTGTTAAACTAAGTGTTTAGTATGGCAGAAAGGATGGTAACAAGAAGATTGTCTGCATACAATTTATCTCAAAAATTCTAAATAACAATGCTCTTTTCAGTGAACATAAGATTAGACAGCCCCAAAATGAAACCTCAACATGTTTGTCACAAGATCAGCGGAACACTTCAGGAAAATATTTTAGTCTCAGAAGAGCTAGAGGAGAATCTACTTCTTGCTCTTCAGTTACTTCCCATGTTCTTGGACTACTCGTGATGATTCCTTCCCTTTCATGCCTGCTCACTTCTAGATGTTCCATATTTCTAAGAAATACCAGCTGATTTGCAGAAAATATTTGTCTGTTACAACTCTTTTGGGAATAATACATTTCACAGTTTCTTTCTCTGCCTAATCTCAACCCATATCTTTTCCCTTAGTGTCCTTCCAGAATATTCATAAAATCAATGCCACCATTAGCAATACATCTTGGGAGACCGAGTCTTCATATGTAAAAGCTGCTTTGTGAATTAGGCTAATACAGAAGAAATTAGCACACAACCTCTACAATTTAAAGGTATGTTATCCAGTAATTTTCTTCATGGCAATTAAAGTCATACTCAGTTCTTTTAGGAAAAAGTTATTACAGCAATTCTGAACCCAACAGCAGCAACACCCAAACTGCTACATCCTCCTCCATCACCTGGGTTGTGGCTTCAGTACTCATGCACTTGATTTCATGTATTTCCTGGTAAGGTCAAAGAGACATTGGGCCATGCTGTTTCAGGCATGGAAAAAATCAGTAACTCTGCCAAAATAGACACAGATTTAATCTTTGAGAGTAGACTCCAACACAGATTTCATGAGGGAGCATCAACTGTTGATCTATTACCTACCTGTAAATATTCAGACAAATGTGTACATGGTGAGGGTGATGACCTGGACTAATCTGGCTAAGTGTTGGATCCACTGCTTGTCTATAGTCACACACTTAAACTCACATAAATAAATACTCTGGATGATATATCAGGTTCACTCATCATTTCATCTTCCAGAAGGATCCCTGTGGAGTCAGGGTAACACTACGTATTCTAATTAACCAGCAAGAAGCAAACACAAACTTTTCTGCCAATTGCTTTTTAACAGTTTCTTTCACAAATTTTTTGGTGTAAGCCAAGATAGTGAAATTTCAAAAAACTTATCACCATATGTGCCCATACCATTTCTATGGCTTCCTCATTTTTAAAAAAAAAACTTGTGGGTGTTTCTGTATTCCTTCAAAGATCAGTGAAAACCCAGCACATTGCCAGGTCACTCCATGTACTATTTTTCATGCAGTCAGGCTTACAGTGAAGCTCTGTCCCAAATTAATTTTGAAGGCTGTGTGTGATTTACTTTATTCACTTCTTGATTATTTTTTTTCCCAAGATTATACTTGTTTTGTGAAAGGAACCAACAAATGCCCTTTGGGCAAAAAGAGAACATGGTTCTATTTTCAGAGAGGAAAAACTTAATGGCTTCTTAAGACTCTCTGTCATATTTGATAACTCACTTTTAGACACAAAACCAGAAAGCACAAGCCTCTCCCACACAATGGGTTCCTATGGTCTGGGTTCTGGAATGAGGAGGAATTATGTCTGGAAAGATCTGTGAAATCATACAAGGATATAAAACAATCTGTTTCCCAGCTGAAAGACTTTCTGAGTGGGTAACAGACCTTACCAGTACTATCTGTGGTGTTGATTTGGCTTCCACAATTGATTTTATGCCTCCACCTACAAGGATTCAAGCAGCAATAACTGAAAAAATAGGAATACCATTAAACGCCTCCACTCCCATAATTACCAATCATTAGTCCCTGACAGGAGTTTTAGCATCAGATGCTCAGTCTGACAAAGCAGATTTTCATCCATTAAATCACTTTGGCTTTCACCTCCAGGGAAGGCCTCTAGCAGTGGGGACTTTTTGTTCAGATACTCAAAGAAAGTTTATCATTTTAGATAAAATGCAACTTTCTGAGCTGCTCAGCGTCGTTGGGTTTTACCGAGCCCACAGTTTTCTCCCAGTGTGCGGACACCAGCTTTCTCTCAGGGAAGGAGCTGAGCAGTGATGGGTTGCTCTGCCCCTCAGTGGGCCTGGCTATTGCTGACACAGCTGGGACAGCTCTGCAGCACAAGGGAGGTCCTTGTACACCACCTATTTTGAAGAAATACAATTACTGCAGGACATGGCTGTCTTTTTCTTCCCATTTACCAGAAGCAAGCACCAAGTGACTACACAAACTCTCAGAGGAGCTGATTTTAATCACTCATGACTCATTTATAACTATGAATTATATTTTCCAACTTTACAGCATTTATTTTGATTGCATTTTATAATGACAGTTGCCATCCTAGTTACCAAACACTAATTTATTATATAGGTTAATTTTGCGTTATTAATGAACTATCAAAAGGGCAGTGTGACTTATAGTAATGACATTTAGCAAGTCACCAAAATATCTAGAGAAGAAATAAGAACTTCAGAGTTGCTTCTTTTCCTTTAATGAAAACAGAGAAGAACTGCAGATAGAAAAGTGAATTTTGTAAGAATATTTCCTCTTTTTTCATCCTCATGTATTCCCTCGTTCATGAATTTTAATTTTATATTATTTTCCATTCCATTAAAATACCTTAAAAAATAGTTAACAGCATGTGGATTGTCTTTTGAGAACGCTGTCCATCAGATTTTTCTCATTTCATGGCAACATTCAAGCAATTAAGGTTTTAATGAGGCTGAAAATTTCCAGCCCAAATAATGTAATGAGTTTGACTGTCTTCCAGAACAACTGTGGCACTAATGCAGGAATGCATTTAACCATATGCTTGAATTTATAGCTGTGTTGTTGGACAGCAGCTGTCTGCCTCTTAAGTGAGGTGTAAAGCTCACACTTAACATTTGCTGAGCTTGGAGGGTTTATTGCACCATTGCTTTGCTTGTGTGAGAAGTACAAGTACAATATTGCCATTTGCTCTCGTCACGTTCTGCTCTCTCAATGTACTTACTCATATCCACAAATTATTCAAATGAGAACTGATCCATTACTTATTTTCAGTTTTAAAATAACACTAAGGATTGCACAATATTTCTCAAATGGGAGGTAAATTAGATTCAGTTACTTAACAGAATATGAAAAATTAGACTGTATCAGCATCATGGACTGAGCTGTGCTGATGGCTGTCAGGACTTCTAATTCTGTATCTGTGGTAAGAGAGAACCTTTCATTTCCTCTTTTCAGAAAGGTTTTGCATCCTAATAAAAACAGTATTTGTTTTCCTAAAATGACTTCATACACATTATTTATCCGACTGTGAAATAAACATTCATCTTCAAAAACAAAGAACTAATTAGTTTGGGGCAATTGCCAGATACCAGCAGCCTACTTTCCAGTCACTGTAGCAAGAATTCTATGAAAATTATTCTACTATTTAGGTAACTTAGCACAGTTGTCTTCAAATTATTCTGCAAAATAGATGCTGGCTTGCTGCCAGCACAACCACCATTTGTCCCAGCTGAGAAAGTAACTGCATAAACACTTCAATTTTTTTTTTTCTGGTGGGAAAAAATAAGTAAAAAGGAAACAAACCACCAAAGAATTCTAAAACAAATTTGAAGAAAAAGTAAACGGCCAATTTTAAAACTGTCACATGGACTCAATTCTGAATGTTCTTCAGGGATAAACACAAAACTCCCTGAAATAAAAAAAATATTTTTTATTTGAATAGTGATTCCCCATTTCATATTTATGTATTTGATTTAGAATTTTACTATAAACACACAAAAAATTAAATTAGCTAGTTCAGTAACTTTTAAAATGGTAAATTAATCTTACTTTGCATGACTAAGAGAAAGATTAGAATGATTCTTAAGCATATTGGATTTTAAACAACCTAGACCAAATTCATCCTTATAGGAACTCAACAGAACTGAGATGATCAATGAACTAATTAAGCCTCTTGAATTTAACAGATAATTCAGTACAAATTAATATTACACTTTAAATTTTAACTTCAGGTCCTTAATTATTTACAGTTTTGGTGTAGCTTTTCATAGTGATATAATTAGCATAGCTATGTGGGAATATATAGTAATTTTAGAAGTTTGATTGCAAGATATATTTTTAGTCCAGTTTGTGTGTTTCCCAAGAAGCATAAATAAACTTTTGAAGGGAAAAGGCACTAAAAAATCTTTTACTTTTAAAAGTTTCTTTTACTTTTTAAAAGCTTTTTGGGAAAATATTATGCAGGCTTCAGTATTAATCTATATAAACTCGGGCTCCTAACACAGGGATAAATTCCCTACACATAATTGCTAATTCTACATAATACTACACTACATTATTGCTACAGATGATACTAATCCTAACACTCAGTCCAGTTTTAGTCTTGCAGCATACCTAAATCCAAGAACTAGCCCTAATTCAATACAGAATAAAATTCTCTGCTACCTGGTACCTGGTGGAAGCAGATTCCCAACACAAGCATTCTCCTCAGTGCTGCTTAGATCCCAAGAAATCAATCATGCACTGTATGTCAGAAAGGGTCTCTCTCAGCTGTAGTGAGAACTCGGCTGTCTTTTTGCAGCTTCATCAGTAATAGTGAGTTTACCTTCTGCAAGACTAACCTTTGCATTGGCTGAGAAGCCACTCACACCACAGCAGCTCTGTATGGCAAGGAAAGTTTAGGAGTCATGCTTCAAAACCTACTTTATCATCCCTTTTCAGATTAAAAACATGTTTTACCTAGTATTCTATGATTCTAACATCTCTATTTAGACTTAACAGTCCTTCCAGGTAGAAAATTTTAATGATGAAAGTTGGTTATTCTTTGCTATTATCTAAAGATTAGTTTTTATCCAGCTGTTTAAACTCAGTAGCTTTCATTTTACTTATTGCGGTAGAAGTTTGCCAAACTATAAATCTAACATGAGCCTCAATACATCATGAGGCCATCTCAGCATGGCAGCTAACTTAGCAGGGAAAGCACTGTTTCACACTATCCAAAGCATGGAAACCTGCTGGTTTTTATCAAAGAATGGTGGGATCATGGAAGCTGAAAGTGGCCTCCATTTTTCACCCCATCCTCCTGCTCTGAGAATGGCCATTGTCAAACTAGACTAAGTTGCTCAGGGTCTTGTTCAGTTGAGGTTTAAAATTCCCTAAGGCTGAGATTTTGCAGCTTCACCAGATGGCCTTTTCCAATATCTGAACACTTATAAAAATTTGCCCTGTATCCAATTAGGTTTTCCTTTGCTGCAGCTTATGGCTGTTGCCTTTTGCCCTTTCTGTTGTGCACCTCCGAGGCAACACTTCAGGTGTCGTCAGAGAGCTCCACTCGGGTAACAGACGGCAGCAGTCACACTCCTCATCCTTCTCATCTCCAGGCTACCCAAGGAGAGTTCCCTCTGCTCTTCCTGCTTGCTATGATCTAATCATCAGCTCCCTAATCATCCTAATGATCTTGCACTGTCTGTCTCTGCAGCTGAATGTCTTAACAGCAGGGGTCCCAAAGCAGTTCAAAGATGTGACCTGGGGGAGAAAATCCCTGCTGGCTCTGCTACCACAGCCCTGGGTGCTGTTAACCTTCATGGCGCCCGGGGTGGTCTCGCTGCTCATTCATGCTCAGGTTGTTGTCTGCCAAGGGCTTTGCTGCAGAGCTGCTGTGCAGCCCCTCAGACCCCCTCCTTTGCCCATGTCTGGGTGCACCCACCCCAAGTGGGGTCTGCATTGGAACCCACAAGGCTCCTGTTGGCCTGACACGGGGGCCTCTCTCAACACAGCAAAGCAATGTGATAGAAGTCTTTATTGCTTTTTCTCTCAAACTTGATCAGGGATTTTTTTTGTGTCTGATGATAGTTTTTCACAGTACAACGTAGTGTGGTAAAGCAATAAACATCAATTTTCAAAAATTAGCTCAATTTGGTTTTTTTAAATAAACCATTAATTTTCATTTCTTTCAGACATCCAAATCATAGGCAGAATGTAATGTTGCTCTTAATATCAGCCTTGGCACAAGTTCCCGAAGTCTGCAAACTTGACGTACTAGAAGAGGCTCTCAGGTTGTGGAAGCTAAGCCATAACCACCTTCTGCACCATTGACTTACATCCTCCCCACAGCCCTTGGTTTTCCTAATAAGCAAATATAGCACAAGAGTCTATTTTGCATTATTCTCCAAAACTTAGATATATATTTCACTACACAGTGAATCTTTGCACTTTATTTTTACCTCATTCTTTATATTGTCTGAAACTGAATTTCTAATATTACCCTTCTAGTTTATCTTTGTAAAGCTCTCCTAAAATATGCTGTTCTTTTTATAGTTGATTTACTAAATAAGCTTCTTACAGGCATTTGCTATCTAAATCAAATTAATTAAATTGAATCTTCTTTTGTAGTAAAGGAAGACAAATAGGGTGAGAAATGCAAATACTAACCCATTTCACTTCTCCATCAAAGGCTTTTTTTCCCAGTATGCTTTCTGAGAAATTGCATCTGCAATGCAAATGAAAAATAGTTGATATACAAACAAACAGATGATCTACAGCTTTATTTAACTCTCATTTTTTGATGCTTAAAACATTTCTAAATGTCCCTTCCTCTTTGCAGAGAAAGGCCCTTGAAACATAAATATTTCACCATAGAGCTGCAGAACTGTTCAGATTTTAACTACTGATGTCCTCTTTTATTTTTGCTGTCAGTGGAATGCATATACTTTATTTATAGTTCTTTCAGAGAAATAAATACTTTCATGATCATTTGTCATATTGAGGAAGAGATCAGATATGTAAAAAAGGTCTTGCAATGAAAAGGGACAGCTTCAATTGTATAAGCAACATTATTGCTGCAGACTTTAGAACTGCAGAAGTTATTTATCTAAATATATGGAACTATGACTACAGAAAAATGTCTAACTTTTAAAAACTACTTGCTTAGAATCAAATAAAGTTAAAAATTAATAGGATTAAACTATGATGTAATGATTGTTTATGTTGCCATTGCGCTATACCACAGTTATTACATAAAAGTGAATTCTAAACCAATGTTGCATTCACAATCATATTATGGGCAGGAAAGAAAACACCTTATATGGAAGCCAAGAATTTGTTGTTAGTCTAATGAAAATCTCAATACTAATTACAATACAACAGGCAGTTATTAAGATTAGTCTAGTCACAATAATACTTCCTGCCACAGTACAAATTATCTGATCAATGCAGAATGACATTAATAATGGAATCAAAACTGTTATACAAAACCTTCCTAGTGTCTAGCTCTGCCCTTGGGCTCTGCTTTTGGGCTGTCCCATGGGCTTTTGTGTTTGGTGCTGTGTTTGATGGCATCAGTAGTGCTTGAGAAGAAGAGGACTGCAGCAAGCCATCAGAACCTCATGTCGTTTTCAGGACAAGTGTGGTGTTCATAATGGGGTTCCTTCTTTGCTGGAGGGAGGTGTATGATGTTGAGGGTTTCTTCCTCCCTACTGTGAGACCCCTCACCTGGGGCAGTTGTTCAAGCCTGGTCCTGCGAGCTCCTGCCTCATTGCCCTACACCTCTGTTTTATATTCAAATTTACTGTGTATGGTGAGCCTTGCTCTTTCAGCCCTTTTGGTTTTGCCCAGCTCCCAAACTGCACTTCCTCACCAACCACTGGTGACCTCTTTACAGCACTGGGGTCCCCAGTAAGGGGACATCCCGAGCACCCTCTTTTCACCCTCTGCTGCCACACTCACATCCTGTGCTCCCATTTGCAAGGTCTCTGCTATCACACCATGACAATGCTCCTCTGCACTGCACCGTTCTGTGAGGGTCACAAATACATCATTATACACCTACTTGCTACTACTATCTGTAGAAAAATTCTAATTATCTCTCTTTTCCAGGTGTCTGGGAGTATGTATGTTCTATTTAAGAAGTGTGAACTTCTAACTTAGGCTTTAAAATTCTTCTTAAAGGGAAAATCTGATAATTTGGACACTTCAAGATGTAACTTGTAGGGACTTTGGTGCTTCCAGACTTGGTACTTCAAATTCTGTTCTGACCAAAGTAATGCAATAAATGTGAAACAACTAGATCACAGCAGAGAACTGAAGAATAGTCAGCACACAGTTATTATTAATGGTTCTCTGAATTCCCTTTGTGCTCTACACTGCCTTAACACTGGAATTGTTCCTGCCTCAAAGAGATTAAATTAGGCTAAGGTTCAACATGTGGATTTTAAAGATAACTGCAGAGGGTGGGTAACAGAGAGCACACAGAAAACAAATAATGCCGGATAATTACTTCTATTGATAAAATCTGTGAATGGAGACAATGCAATGTAATACATCTAGATTTTACTAAAGGATTTGATATAATTTCTCACCAAATTATGTGTTGATTAAAAATTAGCACTATACAAAATGAATGCAGCACATGCTAAAAAGAATATGACTCAGAAACTAATTCTAGAGAGCATCTATAATGGCGTGTTGCAGGATCAGTTCTATTCAATGTATTTATCCTTTACTGGGAAACTTCACAGATAAAACATAATGGAGACCATTATAAGGAAGAAAAGTAGATCGATCAAGTGATTGGAATTTCATGGTAAACTGGGTTCCCTGGAATAAAGGTGCAGTATAGTTCAGTGCAAACACATGCCTATTAGATGCAAAGATAAGGATCATTCACTTAATATACAGAGCCTTGTTTTATAGAGCAGCCTGTTGAATGCAGAATTGGAGACAAGATGGATAGCAGCTTTAAACAGTTTATAGTGCTGTAGAACAGGAGATGAGTGATAGCCCTGCCCCTAGGCACAGACTGGCCACAAGCAGCAGGTATTGTTTTCCAGGGGTCTTAGGAAATACAGAATAGGACTCTGAGTGTCTCAGGAGAATTAAATCAATGCACATGAACCAAGAAAGTTTTTCCCCAATGACGAACAATATTTTGTACACGTGAGTTTAAATTATAAAAACCTTTAATGGATTGGCTGCAAGACAATTTAAAGCAAGGAAAAGTACTCTTCCTCAGAACATACTGTCTGCAGTCCACTCCTGTTTTAATCATCCCCCTTTTCATCATATAATCCACCTAGTCAGAAATCGAGTTGCTGTCCCAAAAGACGGAGCTTGGCTGGTGCTGCATCAGTTTACCGCTGTCACCACATTGTGTTGGTACGGAGAAGCCAGAAAGGTCCCTGTGCTCCAAGCTGGAGTTCGCAACTGAGCTCAGCTGCTCAGCACCCCCGGCCGCTGGGCTAGCTCGCCGCTGCTCCTGCCAGCTGTGCTCGCTGACAGGTGTCCCTGCCAGCTGTGCTCGCTGCCCTCAGGCTGCTCCGCCGTGCCTCTACAGGCAGAGGGGCTGCTCGGCACCCTCGGCTGCAGGCTGGATTATTTCACGTAGCAGGGCCTGGGGTGTTCCAGCTCTTAGGGAAGGTTCAGTGATGCTCAGGATTGCGGTAAAGTCATTGCCACAGAAAGAAGAGTCCCCAAATACTATCTCTTAAAGATAAATTCAGTCACTCCTTGGGATTTTTTTGGGTCAAGTCTTTCTACTTCAGCAATTTACTGTAGATTTGTAGGATTGTCCAGGCTTTTCCTATCTCTATACCTTAGCTGATTTTAGCAGAAATGCTGTCAATATTACAAAGTACCTATGCAGTGTTAATATGTTAAAGCCTGACAGGTGTCTGTTGAAGTCAGTTGTTCCCACTGTTCCACAGGTGGGTGCCCAGAGTAGGTGCGCCGAACAGCATAGCCTGCTGCTCCCAAGGAAGGCCCACTGGTCCCTGAACACCTTACCTGAGCAGAAATAAAGCCTAGAAGTTAATGCATCCCTATACTTGCGTATAACAGAACAAACAGCAAAAACATCCTTGTAAAATAATGCTTCAGATTGTGGTGGGGTTTTGAGG
This sequence comes from Pomatostomus ruficeps, assembly GCA_013400735.1. Taxonomy (NCBI): domain Eukaryota; kingdom Metazoa; phylum Chordata; class Aves; order Passeriformes; family Timaliidae; genus Pomatostomus; species Pomatostomus ruficeps. Next base: position 81,305 of record VYZT01062010.1, on the reverse strand, counting down.
GGGTTTTTTTGGTAGACTCTGCAAGAAATTGTTTTCATTCCTTGGTTTTCCTACAACTTCAGCTACACAGTTCAAACATCCAGCTTTTCCTGTCTGTAGCATTTGCTGCAGTACTGAAACAACAGGAAAAGAGAAAACTTGTTAGACAACATCAGTAAGACTGATCACTTGCCTATTTTTGGCTGGTTGTCAGAGCAAGATTAAGGAACCAGTTATCCCAGAGGTTAACCTTTAATGGTACCCTGCAGTTCTACTATAGATCACTTAGCTGAGCCAAACCAGTTAGATAGTCATCACTGTAATACATACAGGATGCAAATATTTCCCAAATTTAATGATTAAACTATTAGCCTTGATCTTCACTTCTTCAGATCAATTTTACTTAAAAACTTTGTTTCAAAGGGATTTAAAAAACCAGATGGCTCTAAAACTAGTCTAAGGGATTATGTGGTTGTGTCACTGAAACTGATGGAAAAACAAAAACTCTCCAACATTTTTAGTTTTAGAGAATCAAGGCATTACTTTATTTTTGGCCAGGATGTACAATAGAAATAATTTCATCCACACATAGCCCATGTGCAGAGAAAATCATTCCATGACATGTGAATTTCACCAGATTTTTCACAAACTTTAGACAATCAAAACCTATAGAGATACGTTGGTTCAATGTTCATTGTTTCCAAGTTACCTAGTTCTTAGTATTTGGTTTCCTGTTGGTTACAGATCTTTTCCGCTTCTGATACTAATTAGGTCCTCATTGCTTGGTTCTCTTATCAGTCTTTCCCTGACCAGGTGTCTCCCACTATACCAGGNGGTTCTCTTATCAGTCTTTCCCTGACCAGGTGTCTCCCACTATACCAGGGGTGTTGTTTGGAGCGGGATGGCTCTTGATGGTTGTTGTCTCTTGTGTATCTCCTGTGCTGCTCTCAGTGTGTTGAGATGTTGAGCTCATCAGGCCTTCACCCAGTTCATTCTGTGATTTGTGAAGACTGACTGAAGTTACGAAATAAAAAATTTTAAACTTGGTATACTTTCCAACAGTAGGTTCCCAAACCAGTCAAAGCTGAAAGAACCACAGTTTGAATGGGAAAGAGGAAATGCTCTAAAACTATTGCTCTGTGACCAGCTGTGCTATTCTGAACAGTGCTGATAGGGAAACCATAGCCCGTTTTCATGTGTCATAAGTCCATCCTCACACACAATTATTGGGTCTCTTCCTATCTGATGACAAAACCTTTTTAGCTTATATTGTGAGTAGCATAAACAACTTCATCCTTGTGATTGGCTTTCAGTGTTTTAGTTGACATAATTTTTCTGCAGCACGATGCATTTCATGCTGAGGGACAGTAAATGGAAAATGTAGGCCTCACACCTGCTGTACAAACTGGCTTGCTTGGGCACTTCTGGGCATCAATTCCCAAAACCAAAGGACCATCTCAAGAACAAGCCCTCCCTCCTATGCTTTCTTGGAGATTCATCTAGGGGAAAAAATTTAACAGTAAGATTTGCTATCCAGTTCCAATCTGCTGCCTGATGACCTGAATTGCTGAAATCTAGAATCAGTTGAAACTCCTTGGATGGAAATTGTCTCATCTGGTGTTAAAGTCTACAGAGTAGGTGTGCATGTGTGGGGATAGGTGTCTAGGCTCCTGCTGTGATCAGTGGGACCTGGAAAATGCTAGCAGTGGAATCCACGCTGAGACAGACCCAGCCAGAAGGAGGAGCCTGCTTCAGTGTGGGTGTCACGCTCTGGAGGTGCCACTGCCTGCACCCCTGCTCATGGTCAAGTCTGGGCTGCAGATACCACATTTAAACAGGAAGAATTTCACTCCATCTCTTTTATTTCCTGTGTTCAGTAAAACCAAGAAAAGCAGAGCACATAGCAATAATCCCTTAGCAATTTATAGTCATAAATGGTATAAAACAAATAGCTTTAAGAAAAGGAACCGTAATAGATTTGACTTGTTAAATGTATACAATCATTGATTGCATAGGAACTAACATAAAACTCACTGTAATTGTGTCAGTTATAATACAGGAACTAACTACAGGAAATATAAATTTCATACTCTCTCTAAAGCAGCACCTCCTATTTTCTAGAGGTGGAAAAGAAGAAACCATGAAGAAAATATTTGCATTTTAGGGGTGGATTTTGAGATCTACTTATAATAAGATAATTATTGCTTTTCAAGGTTCAGCAGAAGATATGCTTATTAAGCTTAATAATGGCTCTATTAAAAACACAAAGCAAAATAATCAACAGTTGTCCTGCCTCACAAGAGTAACAGTTATCGGGTGTGATCTGGAGTACTAAAAGGAATACCAGCAAAGCAGACAAAAGTGAGAGAGAAACTGCTCTGCTTGGAAACTGAGCATTGCAGAACAAAAGGCAATTAAAGAATATATGAAGTAACTGTAATGCCTACAGTACAGAATATTTGTCAAGCCAGTGAGTATCATTAAACAAAAACTGAAGTCACATTTTAGACCATACTGGTTTTTTTCATAAAGCAATACTCAGTAATTGCTGATCTGACCTCTGCACCTCAAAACAAAATATCACAACAGTATTATAGATGTAACATTAGGAATTCGAGTGTTGATTCACTGTCCCATAAAAATTAGCAGTAGAAGGCTAAACTGGTAATGTAGAAACAGGAGCACTAGGAGTATTTTGACATTCTGTTGGGAGGCTGCATTCACATTGCCTCTCCAGATGTTAGACTGAAAGTTTTTCAATGTTAGGAACGAGATCTTGCCGGGGGACAAGATACAGCATGTATCCTCCCTGATGTGTAAGGATTAGCTCAAACAAAAATAAAAACCCCAAACTTCTCTTATTTATTTATTTATTTGTTTATTTATTTATTTATTTATTTATTTATTTATTTCCTTTCACAAATTCTATTAAACTTTAGGGGATGCTTTGAATAATTTTCAGGCTATTTAGCCCAACTGCTGAGCTAAATTTGACATATCTAACTTAGAAAGTACTACAGCGCAATAGGACCAAACTACTGAGAAAAGCCAGGTGCTGAAGCACCACCGGCAACCCCATGCCCTTTAAGGGTGATTTACTTCCATACAGCATGAATGCTCCTTGATGGCTGGGGTGCATTCCATGCTGTCTTAGAGAGCCTATTCTAGTTTAGCTCATGTGAGAAAGATTCACTTCACATGCCCCTAGACCCACGTGCAGTAAGTGGAGATGATCAGGAGGTTCACTTCAAAAGCTCACTCCTTCTCTGAACTAAAATGCTGTCACAGGAGCACCTTTGCCATATACGCTACTTGCAGAAAAGTCAGTAGAAATTTTATACTTCACCCGAAGTATGGAACTGAGTCCTCAGACAAGTTAAAAACAAGAATGTATACAAATATTTTATATAACAGTGGTTTCATAATCTCCAAAAAAATCTTTAATAATTTATTATATATTTATTGCCAACTTGACATAAACATTTAACGTGCAAGTATATTTTATGAATATATATGAATATATAAATTGTTGCTTTTTCAAAACAGTATTCAAATGGCTAGCTGCAAGTGATCCACTAAGAAAGAAAGAAAGAAAGAAAGAAAGAAAGAAAGAAAGAAAGAAAGAAAAGAAAGAAAGAAAGAGAGAAAGAAAGAACTTTTAACGCACACAAGAATACTGTTGTCTGGTAAATGTACACAAAAGAAGGTTCATCCACATACAAAAGAACTCTTGAAGACATAACAGTCATCTTTAAATTGTTGCTTCATGATTTGAAATTCCCCTTAGGTGCTGAAAGGCAGGAAGTATGTGTTTCTGATAGGCAAATAGATGTATGGCATCTCACAGGAAACGCTGTTTTAACTTTCATTGCTTTCCAGCTGCCTATAAATCCCAGACTTTTTAAGTTAGCGTTTGTCAAATGCTTTCTCCTTTTCTAGCCTCTAAACCTCTCTGATCACATGAAACAAACTAAGAAATAATGAAATGCTGCATAGTTTGTGCACTATATTATTTTCTGTTATGTGTTGATAAAAGAATTGTTTCTTTTCTGCCATAAAGTAGAGTACTTCCAGCTGCTTGGTCTAAAAACACATCAGTGCTATGGAGCTGTTCTTTTGTCTATACAAACTTGGCAATGGCTCAGAACAGCTTTCCCATCAGACTTTGCCCGTGGAAGGAAAAAGAGAGGAACATTGCTTGTATCTTCAAAATTATTGTGTGAAGTTTTTATATATATATATATATGTACATATGCATATATAAAGATCCTGTAATTGCCATGCTTTTTATCTCAGTTTTCTGAGATTTATTCTCCAGAAAGCATAATCAGGTGGTGAAAAAAACTGATAAACACACTTTCAAAAAGGGAAAAGTGTTGCTTTCCTTTTTACTTCCTCTGAATTCATATTGAAATTTCTATATTTTATCTGAGGTTAATTTTTTTTTAATAGTGGGAGTTTAGAGACCTTTTGTGGATGATGGAAAAACAATTGTGGCATCATGATCTACCAAAGAAGTATTACAAATCTATGATCTGGACTCTTGAAATAGAAGGATAATGCCCCCAAATGGCATTATTACTGCTTGGAGAAAATATTGGGACAAATATTTAAAGTAAAATGTTCAGACAGACCTAAAATGGGAAACCATGGCAGAACTGAGAAGAACTTCATAATCCACCATCAGCTCTTGATAAAGAGAGGATCTGGAGCATGCTACTAGCAACCGAGAGAGTATTTCTCACAACAGTTTTAGTAAAGGTTATTCAAAGACCACAGATGTCCTGTTAAGTAAACATCTCACTTGGCAGACACAGTGTAGTCTAATCACTCCTGACCATGAAAGATCAACTAGGAGTGATATCTGTGGGGACAGCATGGAGTAAAAGCAGGGTCAAAGAACAGAAAGGGTAAAATTTTGAACAGCTTGCCTGATGAGCAACCTTTCAGGTATGAGTTTCAGCAGTATCCCAAAACACTGAGCTCTGCCTTGCTTTGTAATCATGTTTGATAAGTGAGAAATAGATTGTTTTTCACAGCACTTTTCCAGCTAAGAGGGAGGTCCTTTGTTCCTCAAATAATCCCTGTGTCTGCAGGAGTTTGAGATCAGCAGCACATTTAATTTCTGTACACCCGCATTATGTCCCCTCCAGACATATGGAGAAGGAGGGAAAAGGAAGGAGAAAACAACATAGTCCTGAGCTATCAGCAAGAGAATGGAAAGATTTTATTGTTTCCCGCAAGTGCTAGACTTTGGTCTCACCAAAACAGGAGGTGGGGCTGCTATCAAGTGCTTGTGAAATTGCATGAACCAATGAGGAGTAGAAAACTTAGCAGCAGACTTTGCTTTACAAATAGCACCCCAAAATTATTTTGGTACATCCCTGAAGCTCCATTATCTTTGAGCACAAGCTACAACTGCAACAATCTCCCGAGCAGAGTTCATTGAACAGAAAGGACACATATCTCTCATTACTTCAGGATTTTTTTCCATTTGGGTCTTTCTCTATGGCGAATCTCTGTGACAACCTTTAGAGAATGTCTCATTGCTACAAGGTCTACACAATCCCTTCTGGGTCACCAGGAAAAGCCTCACCATCTGTCTCAGACTTGGAACAGCTCAGAATAGCTCCAAGGCTCTGTTCCTACTATCCATGCACCCCTCCCTGCCTCTGCACTCTCAGGGCTTCTCCAGCTGACTGCATTGCTCCCAGGAAAGGGCAGTTTCCTGCCCTGCTTCATGGCTTTCACTGTGTCCTGAGTGTAGCAGTCAGGGTGGTGCACAGGAGTGTTTGGGGACCTCCAGCCTTGCTATTTGGAATGGTGCTGTCTCCCTAAAATTCACAGGCCTTCTCGTTTCATTGAGTAACTAACAGGAGAGGACACCAGAATGCTCTACTGCACATTTTTTTCTTTGAGATACTTGGAGGATGCCTTCTTGGTAGCCATGGGGCTGTGGCTACCAAATCTGGGGCATTACCTGGGAGCATTGCTAGAGCTCCTATCAGCAGCACTCTGCATCTGTGCTAGTTTTAATCCCTATATTAGAGAGATGCCACCTTTGTCAGCACATCTTCTGGCAGCTCTATTTCCCTCTTGGGATGGAAATGTGCCCCACAGGAGAAAGCCCTGTCAGTCTCCTTCCCTCTGAGCCCGGTAGGTTCATCTCACCTTCATTTCATAATCCTCCACAGCAGTAGTTGGATTTTATGCATTTGCAGTGAGCACAGTGACAAGTCTTTAGCCAAGGTCTCTATGGGTCACTGCTGAGGCTCCGGATACTGCCCTGTGGATCTGGAGCAGGGAAGCCAAAGTGCCACTTCCCAGCCGAGGTCATGGATCCCTGTGGGTTCCTGCCCTGGAAGGCATCCCAGGAGAGGTTGCATTCTGGCCTGCATCGTGGTGCTGAGCCCTGATGTCTGACTGTTCTTGTATCCACCCCAGTCACCTTACCCCAGAGCGCACGGCAAACTGGCATTCATGGATGTCACACTCTGCTTTCTGTGTCACACCAGCAGCTGCGGGGTCTTTGCCCCTGGGCAAGGGGTGAGGGCCAGGAATGGTGTCACTGCTCCCCAGAGACAGGCACCAGCTCTGCTGCAGGAGACTTGTTGTCTGCCTCCTGCTCATTGTAGAGCCAGAGATACTTTCCATCTTTGTTGCAGACCTGTTGGCAACATGAGTGGCAAATGGTCCCTGCATAAGAATGGCAATGAATTGCTTTGATTTTCAAGTAGATTCAGGTTCCACCCAATGACAGAAAAAAGTAATTACCAAAACCTTCACAAGAAGTTATTCAAATATATTCAAAATATATTACATACCAATATTTACCAAAAATCTGATCCTATCAATGATATTTTATAATCTTTGTAACTATGTGGAGACCTCCAAAAGCACTGACTTGTCACAGAAATCTCCATGTATTTTGCAAAAACCTACAAAATGTCCTTTCATTATTCATAATCGTGAACCCAAGAGAGAATGCTGTGATCAGTTGGCATGACAGGCTAAGGATACAGTTCCAAAATACTTCTGAATTACTGAGCAAGAGTATTTCTTTTAGAAAAACATCCACTTCTCATCTAAAAATTTCTACTGCAGGAGAATTCACCACCGTTCTTGAAAAGCTGTTCCAGCACTTAAATATCAGTGTATGAATTTGTCTGATTTCTTAACAGACACCAAATCTGACCTTTGCTAATTTAAAGGGCTTCTGCCACTGCATTTCTGCCCCCATAGGTACTCTGAGACTCTCATGGGACTGAGCCTTCTCCTGGCCATTACAGACAGGGTGAGCTCCACAGGGCATTCACAAGAAAACACTTTTTTTTCCCTAGCCTTTCAGACACTGTTGTGGTTTTACTTTATGGGAAGCTCATTTCTTTCAGTATATTCCACATACCTCTGACACCAGAATCTGTTCCAACAAGATGGTACCAGTATGACAAACGGATGAGTTATAGCATCTCTGCCTTTACTTGTCTGCATATCTGAGGTTGCTCTACCTCCTTTTTGATTAAACCTTTCATTGGGAGCTCATGCTCAAGTCCAACAAGCTCCCACATCTCCTCCAGTGCCTCCTTTGCTGTAGCAGAGTCACATCTTCTTTTGTCTCTTCTTTGTTCCAAGACATGCAATACTTCATCGGGCCATGTCAGAACAGTTTTTTTGTGTCTAGCTTACTGAGCACAGCTGAGCTCTCTGTGCATGAACCCTTCATTTAATTTGTTGTACTTCAGATAGTGTAGCTGATTCAGGCCACCACCATCTTTTCATGTTATATAAAATCAACATAAACCCATGGACAGTGGGGATCATTTGAGATTAAACCTAAAAACATCCATTTTAGATTAAAAATAATGAAGTGTACACAGAATAGCACGGACAATGTTTATTTTTCCTTTCTCTGCAGAAGTGAAGCCTAATGGCATGTTCTTAGGGGTCACTGTACCTTGGCTGGTGAATTTCTGTGTTCTCTTTATAACTTTGTAAGGCAGAAGCCTAGAATCAGCAGGGTTTTGAAATGCAAAGTAAGATTTTTTCCTTTACATTTCAAATCCTTCAGATTCTGAGGGACTCAGCTGGTGGGTTTTATGGCAAACAAAGGCAGGATGGAGAAAGCAGCTGACTACTGATGCTTTTAAATCCCAGCCCAGCCTGAGAAGGTCTCACTCCACTGGAAATCTCTATCTGTAATAAATACAATGCACATCAACACTTGGGGAAGTTCATTCTTTCATCCAGTCTTAAAAGACAGTGAAATATTTATCTATAGACTCTTGGGTTGGCCTCATATCACTTGGAACAGGTGATCAGTATTTGTTGTTGAAGTTGTTATCCTTTTCATAAAAAGAAAAAAGAAATTATTGAGATGGGAAGGAACAAGCAGTGTAACCAGAACTTCAAACAAGTGTAAATGATCCAAAATTACACCTGCACCTCAATGCTCTGAGAGGATAAATAACCAAATACACACACAAGTCCACATAAACTCTGTTTTTCTTTGATGTCCCTAATACAAATGCTGACCAAGGGCTTGCTTACTTTTATGAAATAAAGATGTGAAATCAGAGCCCAAGGCAGATGTATTACTGACTAGTGATTTCCTGTTGTGTTTACTGAAGCTACAAGGCACAAAATAACAAGAAAGGAATAAAATCCAGGTTGTAATACAAGTCTGAACAGCATATTGATGCTGGTAGGAGTGTATTTTTCTGCTCTTATATTATTAAGATATATGTGCAAGTGCCAGCTTAGTCATTGATTTCACAGAAAACCTGTGAGCACTGGCTGACTCCACATGTTTATCCAGCGAAGAGTTCTTCACAGAGGTGACACCTCCAACATCTCCATTAATCTCCAGCCACATCTGTGCTCCAGTTTCCACACCAGTCTCCTTTTTCACCATTAGTCAGCAAAATCACCACCTCCTCTCATCCAAACCTGCTTTTACCCACAATGTACAGCAGATTAAAGAGAAACCCACTGTACCAAAAAAAAGCCCCACTCACAAACCAACCAAAACCTGTTCCCCACTCCAGGCCAGGGTGTTTACAAATTTGCTTTCTCTAATACATTGGTCTCTCGCTCTCTCTCTCTTTGTTCTTTTTCCATGGTGAGGAACTAACTTCCTCATATTTGAAGGAAAACCGAGAGCAGGTACTTCTTTGATGCCATTTCTGCAAAGACACATGGAAGAGACTGGATTCTGCACAGAACCAGTCTGCTTTAGCAGTCCCCATCCATCCCACACTGTCAAGCCCTGCAGCAGCTCTCTCTGTCTGCAACACACTCGGGGTGAGCAGGCACGGGGCTCTCCCAGGCAGCACCAGAGGATGACTGGCACTGTGGCCAAGCCCGAGACAACATCTGTGGCCAGCAGCCTCTGGACCAGCACATCCTGTGCAGCCGCAGCCCCTGCTGGTTGGCCCTGCTCTGGGATCTCTACTGCAGAGGCATGACACACAGTGCAGACACATGCTCTGGGTCTCTGCTGTTCCTCGGGTTTGTGCAGCAAGCACTGCTCTGGCTGGCTGCCTGCAGATGGAGTCTGCTCCAGTACAGGTTCTCCTGCTTTCCTCTGTCCCAAATACACAGCTCTCACAAACCCTGCTAACATCACTCCTCTGCACAAGGCCCTCCATTTGCACAGTCTGTAGACTCAGAGGGGCACACTTTTCAAGTGTTTATTTCATCAAGGACTGTAGTTATGTGCTGTATTCTACAGCAATGAAGATGGTTAGTTCATCTATCACCTTGAATCATCTTTCACCCCACTGCCCGTATTCTGCTCTTCCTCAGCCCTTTGTCACCATCTTCAGCTACACCTTTTTGTAGTATCTTCTCCAGTTTCTTCCCACAAAAGAGCTGATGAGCAAGTTGCTTTCTCTGCACTGTACAGAGCAAACATATCTCACATCAGACCTTACTGCAACCAGCAAAGACTCTGGAGAGACCCAAGTCTTAAGGTTCCTCCGCAAGACCCAGCTCACTGTGAGAAAGCTGCCCTCAGCAGCCAGCCAGAACTGCATTTGTCTTCCTGCTGCTGACAGAAACCAGAGAAGTTTATGCTGCTGTGTTTGGCATCATGTCTAATACAGAAGAACTGTGACCATGTATAATCACCTGGATGAAATCCTTATTGAGTGGTCTTGAACTGATTGTTGCGGAAATTGGACATTCCTGTTAAAGCATGCTGGACTTGCACATGCAAGTTCATCAGGAGCAATTTCCCATGGAGAATGTGTGTTGGGAAGCTTTAAGCCACAGTAGCCTGCAGCTGGGGCCTTTTCCTGCAGAGTTTTGGAAGTTGAATTAATCTGCTAGGAACTGGCATGGCACTTCTGTCACAAGAAGTGGGTTTTGTACATTTTAGTTATGGTGGAAGACAGGAACAGGAAGAGTCACAAGCACCGTAAGGAGCTTGAGATGAAGCATAAGATTGCCTGCAATATCCTGGGAGGAACTTCAGTAGCTGGTGCTGGCAACCCAAACTGGAACTTCCTAATTGCCTCACTGGACTATCTGTTTACTACTAAAGCTCTTGTAGATGCAAACTGTAACTCAGATTTCTCTTGAATAAATATCAACAAAGGCAAAAAGTGTTGAAAGCACGGGAACAACTGAGTTTGTGAAGCTCTGCCCTGCCATGGTGTGGATCTCTCCTATCAGAAGTCATGGTGTAAATCTAAGGGCACAAACTATGTCCTGTGGGAACAGCTACTCTTAACACCGGGGACAGTCTCCACAGAGAATCAGATTCTTGAAAAAAATCCCCCAAGTTTTCAACAAATTTTCTCTACGGTTACTGCATCCTAAGACACGCCCAGGCTGCAATAACAGTTCAGGATGGAGACAAAAGTGAGTGATCACTACAGTTGTAGATCTTGTAGTCTAGGACAATTGTCTGATTTTTTAGATATGATTATGTAATATTTAATATTATATTGATATATATTAGATTATATATTATAGGTATTGCATATTATATTAATGGCAGGTCATGTATTGGACTATGGGAATTAAGCTGACTACTCGGTTGTTCCTTTTTTCTTTTTTTCTACCATAGCTTTGAAGAAAACCTAAACAGTGTATGCTGTGCAGAATATGGTCCCACGGAGAACATTTCCAAATATTCTCTCCATCTGTGGTGAGACAGAATTTTTAGGATGATTTCTTCTATGCTGTTTTGAACACACATCATACTTCATACTACTGAAAATTTTATTTGAGGATTACTGAGTTACAAATACTACATAAGAAAAAATCAGTCATCAGTCATCAGGTCCATATGCAACATTTTAATGACTAAGTTTTTCTTCTTTTTTACATTAAAACCAAAGTGAGATCAATATCTGAGGGCCAAGGATGATAAATAAGTCAGTGTGTTCTGATCATTCTAGTAAAACGTGATGTTGAGTTCCTGAGTAAGTGGAGCAGAAATGCGCAGAACCAGTTTCTGTGGAAAAAAACGACATGCAAAAGAATGAATTATGTTAATGTAAAAAACCCCACCAAAACCAGGTCAAAACAGAGATTAAGAAGTGAAACTTGAGTTTAGCCCTTCATGATTTCTTTAATATATCTGGTAGGTGAGACTGACTTGATGGCAGTATGCATCTTCCTACTGCTGTATCCAATTCAACATTCCTTTTAGAAATTCAGGGATGGTTTAAAATTAATTAATAACATGAATTAAATATTAAATTATAAATACAATATCTGTCCTGCTCTCTCTCTCTGTTCAATGTTAAATATAATGTATTTTGTGCTGCTCATGTAATTTCCTTTTTCAGTACCAGTTTTATCTTTTGGTTTGAGAATTAATAATCTCTTAAAATGCACGATAATCCATTCACACCTCTTAGCTATTTCTTTGCCAGTCCACAAATTCATGTTAATATTACCCTAACAGTCTGTGCTTACTTAGATCACTTCTTCAAAGTATCTAATGTTTTCATCCTTCATCAGAAACAGTTCACCACTCCTTAGTGAGTTGGAATTCCACTTCTTGAATAATTTGCCTTTTCTTCAAATACAGAGAAAAATCCAGACAAAAGTACTGCAAACCCATCCAAACACTAACCTGAAAATTGCCAGGCAGCCAGACAGGCTACTCCAGACTGCAATACTTCATGGACATCGGGAGCTATAGATGTTGGGAACCTCTGCACTTCCCAGCAGAGGATGCAAGTGTGATAGAAAGAACTTTCCCTATGCCCAGGTCATTTTGTTGTCAGCACAAGTGTGGCCAACAGATGTACCCCTCCAAAATCCCTGCTGCAGTCACTGTACAGTTCCTTAAGGCATAAGATTCCAGAGGAAAAATAGGTAACAGGCTGCTAAGAATAAGAAGATTCTGTGATATTGCAAATGTCAGATCAGGGTAGCGCTGCATGAATCAGAGCAAAAGAAGTGGCTTACTAAGCAACCTATTTCTATTTATATACAAATAAATATGGCTCAATAAGCACTTAAGGACTGCTAGTAGGTAAATTTGCTTTCTGTAAAGCAAAACCAATATGGTAGAAGTTACTTCTTACTGTAGCCTTTCAGACAGTGGGGTCTCTCCTTGTTAAACTATTATACAAAATCTAATCTCACTAAGCCTGTAAGAAAGTGGGAAATTTGTCCTTTGCATTTTATCTTTTTAATTACAGGAATAAGTTTTCAAGATCTAAACCCAAGCTGCTGCTAGTGCTCTTTTTTTAATTTATTTTTTTTATTAGAGAGTCAAACACGAGAGGATTATAGGTAGTGATATAATAACATCTGTACAGGGATGGTGGGAGAGGTTTGACTGAATTTCATAGAACCATGAGAGGAATATATTTAGCTGGTATAGAAAATTTAACTTTTGTGCAGTTTTGGATCCCTACAACAGCAGCTTGGTGGCGTTTTTTTCCGGCATTTGAAGTAGATCTTAAGTCACCAAGATAATCTTTTGCTCTTAAATCAAACTTTAAATTATACTTTTCTGACAAGCTTATTAGTCTTTTTAAATCATCTTTGTATGTGAGGCTGTTAGTCTGCAGTTATCTTTGGGATTTTTGTGATTGGTACCTTCAAGCACATCTCCACAGAATGTTTTCTTTACCCTGCCACATTTATGTTACTTTCAGCTTGCTTAGAGGCTGTTAAACAATTTCTTCCCTGGAGGCAATACTGATTACATTTATTTATGACATTGTCTCTGAAAGTGAGATTTTTACAATTCTCCAAGGCAGAAATTTATTCTCAGCAATTTTCTTCCTTTACAGATTTCTTCAATAAAATAAATGGTAGTACCAGGTATATATAACGAGGATCACCTTTTGGTTACAAATGAAACTTAAATCACTATGCCACGTGGGTAAGGTAACATAGGATGTGACATCCACTGCTTGCTGCCTCAGCTAGTTTTCACTGTGTGATGATTTAGTGGCATTTTGCAGTGTTAACACCAGGAGCTCCCTAGATGCAGGCCAGTGCTGAGATGTGAGTACATATCTCATACTAATTGTGCACAACCACTTCGGCTTGGTGGCTGGTGACAGATATGGGACAAGTGGCCAGAGCAAAGGAAGCAAAAGGTTTTGCTCCTTTTGTCTATACTCCTGTGCAAAAGAAAATTGGGACCACTGAGGCTGTTGCAGCTTAGGGTTTATTAGGGGTGTTCAGTCCATCCCCTCTGGGTTGTCCCCGTGCTGGTGCCAGAGGAGCACTGCACAAGCAAGTCGTGCATTTTGTTCAGGAACCCTGAGGCTTGGCACTTTAAGATGCTGCAACTGTACCTCTTTGGAAGATAGGCAGATGTTCCTTAGAGCCAATTACACTGGAGTAACTTCTGGACACCAAGTAATTGTGAGAAAAAATCCACAACACTTCTTTTCAGCAGCAGATAAAAAACTGGCAAGTTTTCTCATTTTATCAGAATGATAAGAATGCCCATAAAACTGCTAACAGTGTTCTCAGCTCATGGACCTGTATCTTCTTTCCAGTATTTCATTAGTTTAAAAATTTGCATAAGTGGCAGACATTAGGTAAAAGAGAGTGCATATGCAATACCAAAGATTAAAGTTTCCTTAAAGAGCTCTTGCTTTTGGTTTTTTTTTTTCTCTCCCAAATGTCAGACTGTTGCATGAAGAATGGCTGTTTGGTTATACTTGGAAATGTAAAGGGGTGTGGATGAGAAACAGTTCCTGTCCTTCACTGACTTCATCTCTCTTCACTGTTCTTCACTCTCCTTTTCTAAGGTTTTTCTCAACCTCTGAGTTCAGCTCTTACCCCACTCATCTCAAAAGATATAGCATCTCCACGGATGGATCTTCCATTCAGAGACACAGCTTGAGGTCTCAGTTTCAGGCCAAGAATGGTAATCTTGTTGTACTTCAGAGTGTCAGCTCCACGGTAGCCATTTTTAACTATTTCTGTCTTCAGGCTTCCCTGGAAAAAGCCACAGAGAAAACTTTTTAGGACCGTGACAGCTCTCTAGAGGTGACTTGCTGCACAATGTTAAAAGATTTCATCCTTGTCAATGAACATATAGAATATCTTCCAATGTAGACATTGAAGTCATAAAGGAAAAAACAACAATCACATTAATTTGCATGTAAGAAAGGTTTCATGTATGATTATAAACTAAGAAAGTAAATAGTATTTACAACATTCATTGGATTACAAATAGAAAAACATGTCCAAGAAGACTTGTTTTTCTACTTTTAATCAATGTAAATTTTGTTCTTGTACCCATTACAGAGTACAGTGGCATATGCAAAGCCAAAATCCAGAGAGAATTCAATTAGTGACCTTAACACAAATTTAATTAAAGTCCAAAACTAACTGCTTTAAAACACTAGCATCTTCCACAAACATCAGCTTCTAGGTATTTTGCCCCTATTTTATGTACCAAATCTCCTGCTAGAAATCTCTGTTATTTATGTCCCAGCTTTAAGGAGACTAAAGGAACATTGTATGTCCACAGAGCATTGTTTGTTATACTTTTTATTTACTATACATCCCATATTTAGGGGTGTACCGAGAGGACATACAAACTCATTAAACTAATTCATTTGGATCACCCGTGACAGTTATTTCCCATACATGCAATGAAGAGGAATCATCACATTTGTTATGTGATCAAAGTTGTTAAGGAAATAAAGATGAATTACACTGCTCAGGAAATGATGGATTGCTATGCAATCATGGCTTTTTAAAAATATGCAAGGAGAAACCCATGACGGAACCTTTTGCACAAATTAGCTTGTGTTATTTCAGTGGTGCATTGTAGGAGGGGAGCAGGAGCTAGATCACGGTATTTGTAATTTAGGGCTGTGCTTACACTGTTTATTTCAGGCATCCACACTAAAAATAGGTGCTGAGTCCCAGCACACTGATTTAAACTGCCAAAATAAGGAATATTGGCTATTATTCAGAAAACGGGGAGAAGCCTCCAAAAGCCTCTAGAGAATTTTTTAGGGTATTTATATGTGGTGTCTCAGCCCCTCTGACAGAGCTCCAGCACAGAGGGAGGCTCAGTTTAGAGAGAGCACCTCCCTAGGGTGGTTTATTGCTGTCTCAGGGGTGGCTAAGCAGGAGAGCCAGCTCAGGTGACCACACAGACCCAGGAAGCACAGTGTGATGTTGAATTCAGCTCTCAAGATCAGAGGCCCCAAGACAGGACTCTTCAGTAGACACCATTTTCCCTGACAAAGGTCTAGAACTGGAGGTGTTGGGGAAACAGAATCACAGTCTGCTGAGTCGAAAAGGTCTCATAAAAAGGTCATGGAATCCAACTCCCTGCCCTGCACAGGGCAACAGGATGGTTCGGGTGGATGTGGCCTTCTCCTCCCTAGGCAACTAGTGGTTAAAGCAATTGCCCAAGAAGGTCCTGAATTCTTGTTTGAGGGAGTAAACTTATGGATATAACTCAAGACCCCATAAATACAAAGCGACATGAAGCCCTTGATCTGAAGCCAGGAGCCAGGATTTCTGTACTCTGAACAGAAGGGTCATGAGTTTTCTTTCTTACCATCTAGCTCTGACCCTATCAGCTTCACCTTTTTTTCCCCCTACATTTTCACCCTGAAAATTTGACCAGTTTTAGGAGAAACTTGCTTTCAGGCTATCCAGTCACTTAGTGCCTAAAGCATCCTTTCAGAAGCTTCCATTTCCTTGGACAACCCTTCCATCACCAGTCCTTTAGTATAGTGTGGACCCACTTGGTACAGGCTGAGCGCACCTGCCTTGTCTGACACCCGTGGGGATGAGGACCTCCCTGCTCACCCCTGAAGCACAGCGGATCTTATACACCTGGACCAAGTCTTTTTCTAGCCTGGTGAGCTTCATATAAGGGGGCACTTTGATGTTGGTCACTTAGTCACTCTACGTGTCAAAAGGGACATGTCAAGGGAATTAATATGCCAGCTGCAGTGAGACAGCACCACAGAGAGGAGTTTGAATCCTTCTCTGAGACTTAAGTGCCTGCCCTAGTCTTGAATTCTTCTTTACACTTCTGAATTGTTTAAATGAAAACATAAATTAAAGGATCGAATCCTGGAGCTGCTACTTTTGCAACACCCCATGCTGGGTTCAGAGTAAATGCTGTGATGTCAGACCATACCAGCAAATCTCTCAGGGAACAAAACTTGTGTGTTCTCCTAAAACTAGGTGTGATTAAATTATTCTTCCACATTTCTTTAAGAATATAGAAATGTGCAACAAATACTAAGACCTTCATACATTTCTCATACCTCAAATTTGCTATTTGAGATGGACTGTTTTTGTTATAAACACATAATAAAACCTCAACATTAAAGATTATTGGAATGCAGATAGGGAATTCAGTCATGGATTTACAGGCAGAAGTCAAATATGAGCCATGAGAAATGGAAGTGCCAGAAAATCAGCAATCTAATTTGCACAGTTCAGAATTTAATGTAAAACTTGATATTGTTTTTCTGCAGCCTTCCTGCAATAAATTACTATACACAGACTACAGAAAACCAAAATGATTTTTTTTTCCTTTTTGCTGTTGAAATATCCTTTTTTTCTGAAGAAGAAGGAATTTCTTTTCTTAGTAATCAAGAACAAAATAGGTTAAAATTAAATTTAAAGTCTACCCCTGTGGTATTAGTTCCAGGAAAATATCTCACGAATATACCAGGCTACATAATAAAGCCCATTGGCTTCCCCTGGATTGCTCTTGCTCTTGCTCCTGGAAGACAGAGCAATATCACAATAGGGGTTAACACAATTTTATGATTTTAATATTTTCTGTAGGTTACTTTGGGGCTTTTAGGAATACAAGACATGAAAATCATGTAATCATTTAGGCTGGAAAATACCTTTAAGGTTATCAAGTTCAACTATTAACCCAGCACTGCCAAGTGCACCACAAAACCATGTCCCTAAGGGCCACATCTACACATCTTTTAAACACCTCCAGGAATGGTGATTGCACCACAAGCCTGTTCCAGAGCTTGATAAACCTTTCAGTGAAGCAGTTTTTCCTAAAATGTAATCTAGTCCTCCCCTGGTGTAACCTGAGGCCTCTGGTCCTACCACTGGTTTCTCGGAAGAAGGGACCAACACCCACCTGGCTACAACCTCGTTTCTGGCAGTTGTAGAGAGCCATAAGGTCTCCCCTGAGCCTCCTTTCCCCCAAGCGAGACAACCCCAGATCCCTCAGACACCCAGTAGATACATTTTATGGTATTTTTCTCAGTTGAAGCCTGGACTGTTGGGCTTTTCTGTAGGTCCTTCCCAGAACATGTCTGCGCAGAAGTGAGCACTGTGTGAAAGGCACCAGCGCACTGACCCTGAGCTAATCTGTTCTTGTGCTGCACAAAGCATCTGATCAGCACAATGGGTTGCCAGTAGCATGCTGAATCTCTCCACATGGGAGCAGTGTCTGTGCTGTCAGACAAGGAAATGCAAGTTAAGAATTGAGACTACATAATTCTCTGCACCACAAAACAAAAACATCAAGTGATCAAAGTTATAAGTTTGCTGGGATATCCTGAAGAGAGGAATATAGCCTTCTCCCACCCATCAGACTGAAAGTGTTCACTAGGAGGAAGACAAGAAAAAGGTCCCTTGTTCCCAGAAGCTGAAACTAAGGAAAAATAAAAGGTTTTAAAAAATGGGGTTTTTCAGATTCATATGGCAGCAGGGACATAAATGATACTCAATGAAGCAAACACAAAACTACAGGATCATAGTTGGACTATTTTGTAGCTCACTGTAAATGAAAGCATTAGGTAGCTTGCCCAGTTTATAGATTGAGCTAGAAGAAAAAAACTTTCCAGAGAAAAGTTAGACATCAGCACCTTACAATGGCTACACTAAACTACAGCTACCTATCCGTAAGTAGGTACCTTGTATGTTGCCACTTACTTTGCTGAATGTATATTTAGCCAAGAAGTAGTTCTCCTTTTCAATAGTATCTGTCAAAACACAAAGCAAGGAGGACTGATATCAGAACAGACAGCAAAATCCATAAGCACTTCACATTAATTGTAGCAAGTGGCTAAGGACAGACTAAGATGATTTGTGGGCTATTTAATCTCTTCCTCTACTCTTAGGCTGATCTCAGGAAAACACAGCATGAGAGACTGCCCTCTCTAGCAGACCAGCTGCTCCCAGTGTCACACGTTTCTCATATCAAAATGCTGACCTCAAGAGCAATCTGCTTTTCGCCTTCACAGAATCACAGAATCAGATGACTTTAAAGGGACCCTCAAGGATCATCAAGTCCAACTCCTGGCCCTGCACAGCACCATCCCCTAGAGTCACACTGTGTGCCTGAGAGCATTGTCCAAACACTCCTTGAACTCTGTCAGGCTGGTGCTGTGACCAGCCCTGGGGAGCTGTTTCAGTGCCCAAACACCCTCTGGGTGAAGAATCTTTTTCTAATATCCAGCATAAACCTGCCCTGACACAACTTCAGGCCATTCCCTCAGTCCTGTCACTGGGCACCACAGAGAAGAGATCAGTGCCTGCCCCTCCTCTTCCCCTCATAAGGAAGTTGTGACTGCAGTGTGATCTCCTCTCACTCTCCTCCAGGCTGAACAGACCAAGTGACCTCAGCTGCTCCTCATACAGCTTCTCCTCAAGGCCCTTCACCATCTTTGTTGCCCTCCTTTGGACACTCCAATAATTTAATGTCTTTTTTATACTGAAGTGCCCAAAACTGCCCCCAGCACTCAAGGTGAGGCCACCCCAGCACAGGGCAGAGCGGGACAATCCCCTCCCTTGTCCGGCTGGCGTTGCTGGGCCTGATACCCCCCAGGACACGCTTGGCCCTCCTGGCTGCCAGGACACTGCTGACTCCTGTTCAGCTTTCCATCTGTCTTTCTACTGTTCAATCTGGGGTCAGTTCTCCAGTTATTTCTAGCAGGAGCCAGTGCCGTTATGCTGCTGAAAAGGCGACCTGGGAAGGGCCCTGTATGCAGACACTGCTTCACAGCAGGGGACCAGGCTTACCAATGGAATCACCATCATCCCAGAAGAGAGATCCAGAAGCTTGTCCTTGTTCATCCAGGGCAATAATGAGTCCAAATGGATTCAGGCGGCTGTTGACAAACACATGGAGAAGTGTCAGTACAAATCTGTGGGCACTGTCCCTTCCAAGTAACTCAACAAAAATTTCTGAACACAACTCCCACTTTAAGGTTACAAAAAGGGTCATGACAGAACAATGACAAGAGTGTTCACTGAAAGGACTCCCGAAGTGATGACAAAATCTTTGCCTTGCCTTGTCGCACTGAAGTCTAACATTTCCACCCTCTTAGTGCGCAAGTTCCCCCTTCTTTTGTGGCCTGTGTATGATAACTGGATGGTCTGAGAGTCAACTGGTGCCCAGTACTACCTTAGTATGGTTGCTGCACACTGCTGACCTCTCTCTTTCCTACTCAGATTAGCTTCTGAGCGTACTTCAGACTTGAGACCAGTATATTATCCATTGGCATGGGGAAATAATTTTCCTAAAGAGAGATTTGAGTTTTCCACCTTGTTTATGGCATTAGGTAGATTCACCCAAGAAGAGTTTTGCATTTCCCCTTGCATACATTTACTTTGAATGACTGACAGCAGGTCAGTGTGGCAGTAAGAGACGCAAAAGCTTTTCTGAGCATAATCACAGAGCCCTGAGTAGGCGTCAGCTGTGCTAACAGTAACGTGGTTCATCTCTGAGGTGATTTCTCCTAATGAAATGGAGTGAATAGTGGTATAAAAATACTGTACTTATCACTTGGGATGGCAGCTGCGAGCTGCAGGTAGTCTCTCTTCTGTACTTTCTTTTGATTGCTTTTATGACTGTGTGTGGGTCTGACCCACACCGTGGTCGCTTGGTGACAAACACAGGGGACGTTACCTTTCTGTAGTGGTTGTGGCTGGCTCCTGTTGTGGCAGAATGTACCCTCCACGGATGTACAGAGGGATCTTGTTCAGCGGGGCAGACACAGTAGCATAGTTCTTCTTCCAGGCACTTGGCACTTTAAGACCCTACCACAAAAATTCATGTAGTTAGAAAAATGCTAATCCAGGAACTTAACACATATACCACTGAAAAAGTGAGCAAGGGGTACATTTTTATTTCAGCTACATCAGTGAAAAAAACAAAGTAAAGTATGTATTTCAGGAGTATTACTCTAGTTTCTTTTTTAACATGAAAGAGGATCTAGCCCCTGCAGTTATGCATATGCATGAGATAGAAGCAACATGACTGAAAGACAGCAAATGGTCTTTATAAATGGTATCATTATTCCATATGCTGTGAAAAAAACCCCACTCATCAAGAGAATGAGCAAAAAGAAAAAGAAACTTTTGCTTCCTCTTTTTATACATATGGAGCCTGTCACAATTCAGTTTAAGGTAAGTGATTAATAATCATTTGGGAATGTAAACTGTAGATTTTCTTCTCTTGTAAGAACAATTCCTCCCCTTTCAAAAAGTAATTACAGCATTCAGTGAACGAAATTTATGTGTGTGTAGACAACCAGCATTAAGTTCTCTGCATCATCCCTTTCTGGTTTAATGCCTCAAAACCAGATGTAGGCAAGCCTTATGTACAGAGTAAATAACAGGAAGGGTTTTCTCTTGCCCTCTGTAAATGATAATTATGATTTATGGCAAGTACCCAACCTTAGTTTGGATAAGCACCATGTGCATGACAAGTATGTGCCAAATACTGGGAGCTGAGCAATGCCAGGGGCAGGCACATGCAGGGGAAGGGATACGGGCCACTGTCCCTGTGCCCAGCCTGGCAAGGGGGCTCAGAGGGAACCACAAGGGAGTTGAATTAAATGCTCAACTTTGCAGCATCACAGTCTTACGGAAAGAGAAAAAGGAAAGGGTTGGATGAACATCCATCTGAGGACACCAGCCAAATGCTGAAAATGGCCAAATTTATATAACAATAAGTCTGCATTTCCTCTGAGAGCATTTCAGTTCTGCCCGCTCCTCTACCAGGGACATTCAAGAGAGTTAACAACAGCCTGATGATCCTGGGCTCACATTTCTGAAAGCTCTTAGCATCAGCCTAACTGCTCTTGGTGAAGCCAACACTGGGCTTAGCCTGCAGACTGCAGCACAGCACTTTTGGAAATGTGGTCCTGGGTATGGTGTTGAAAAGGTCAAGACTCATAGTCCCTGAAAAAAGAAGGTACTGGCATGTCCCACAGAGCAGATTGTTCTGCATCTCTTGGAAGCATCTTCCAGAGGGGGGCCTCACCTTGTTTTCACAATATGCCTTCTGTCAAAAGTGATGCATGTGCAAAAAGTACACACACAGAGGGGGTTTGTGGCATGTTCTCAGGAGTGTGGCTTAGGTTTCTGCCTCTGTCTCTGTGCAAGGAAGTGTATCAGAACAAGAATTAAAAGTGGGGGTCAAAGAAAAGTCTTGGCACTT
Organism: Pomatostomus ruficeps; assembly: GCA_013400735.1. Lineage (NCBI taxonomy): Eukaryota > Metazoa > Chordata > Aves > Passeriformes > Timaliidae > Pomatostomus > Pomatostomus ruficeps. The sequence goes on along the minus strand of VYZT01062010.1, from coordinate 59,434 downwards.
TCATGCATGTCTAGGCTGCTTTTGAAAATTCTGTTCACTGTGTCTTAGAGCTTCATATAGCAAAAATAGAAAAAATATGTTACTGAAAGCTATGTAATTTACTCTCCCAGCTAGCCTGATGTAGACTTTTTGTTCTCTAGTTTTCTTAAATACCGATGCTGAGGTAAAAACACTACTGAATATTGCTAAAAGTTATTTTGCTGGAATTGTATCATTTTAAATTATGTTTAAAAAAATAAGAAAGTTAATCTTAAAAATACATACGGTATAGTAGTCGAACCATTGTGCTTCAGGGAAATATACAGTCACAGATCTTGCTCCCTGTAATTGTTATAAAGAGATTAAAGTCTTTTTTCTTTTTGCATTTCTGATATTACATTAGCTTTATTATATTAGTGCATGGAGAGATGTATGCTGAATATTCTAATAACATCAAATTTTAGGTATTATGGCTGAGTTATTGTCATAGCAGTGGACTAGTGCTGGCTAATCTATAATACTAAACAGACAAGCCTACCCCATTTGGGGGGTTTTACTGTCATACCCTGGGATGAGTCAATGTTACATGATTATTTCATTCTAGTACATAGCTCTATGTCTTGCAAATGTAACTGGCCTAGGTGCACTCCTTCAACATCTGAGCAGCCCCGGGGAGGGCTACGCCAGCCTTTGCAAGACAGGGCTTCACATCTGAAGTGGGAGGACACCACTGCCCAGTGCCTCTTGCACCATTCCTGTTGTAGAAAAAGGAATGGTGCAAGAGAATAAGCTTTAGCACAGAGAAGATACACAGATCCTTCTCTTCTTGTAAACAATTTAAAGTTGCAGATAAGTAATAATAAATGTTTTGCTACTTGCACAATTACTGTACTTCGTTTTGCAGCATGTGTTGTGTCATATCGCTGCAGGGATGAAATCACACTAAAGGCACTTTGTATTAATAACTCCAGGAACAGTTGGAATCAAAACATATTTCTATTTTTGTCACAAGTTGCTTATTCTCACAAACAGATCAATTTTTACTCTCAGTGTAGATGTCTGCCCATTTGCAGAATTACGGTTTATCCCCAAGGACTATCTCAGGGATCTTGTGGAGCAAGAAAACTAAAGGTGGAGGAGAAGAGTTAAGGAGTTAAGGCAAAGTTACCATTTGACATTTTAGGGATTTCAGATATATGAAAAACCATATAAAGTCAAGATGCTCCCCTCTCCATCTTTTCTCTGCAGTATTATGACAACCCTGGATATTCAGGTCTACAGAAAGGTGTATAACCATCATCTGAGTTGTGATAATTTCAGGGCCAGGTGAGATGGGGCTTTGAGCAACTTGTCCTAGTGGGAGGTGTCCCTGCCCATGGCAGGGGGGTTGGAATTGGATGATCTTTAAGGTCCCTTCCAACCCAAACTATTCTATGACTATAATTCCATGAGCCTCACCTTCATGACTCCCTAAATAATAAGCCAGTGTGTAAGGCAGTTCCCCATTCTAAGTTTTTTTGGATGTGTCACTTCCTCTCATCCTAGGACTCAAGGAGAGAAGGGCAAGTTGTCCTTGACCCATCTTCTTTACACAAGCAGATACCATGCTGCAGTTTGACACAGTCACTGCTGGGGCTTACAGCTCACCTCTGCCCCTGCCCTGCCAGCTGGCACAGCCCTGGCTGCTGCTATCACACTGCAAGACCCAGAAATTCAAAGTTCTGCTTCCCTCATCAGGCCACAGGCATGTAGCTTTCCTTTTGTGCTGCAGTTCTTCAAAAAAACATCAGGAACTCCTTATCTAGCCCGCTATAATTTTATATATACTTATAATGTTCCCTTTTATTCAATTCTTTGCAGGAAGCTTTCCCTGGCTTGTCACTCCCTCTTCATGGGAAGGTTTTTTCACATCCTTCCTCATCTTGCTGGTCTGAGACCTGTGAAATCTCCTTGTTACTCATCAGCTATTAGAAACCTGTGGGAGTCTGAAGATAAAGGACTGATGAATGAAGTGCCTTAGTGGGGTGAGAATGGTTTTAGATGCAGAAATAAGAATTTTATATTAAATTCAAAGAGACAAAAGGGTTGGTTAAAAAAAAGGTGAGCAACAGTGGCCTGTTTATATGCTTGATCATCACCAACATCTAGAAATATATCAGATATTCTGGCAGCATGCTGATTGCAAACAGTGCTAAGATACATCACAGGCAAATACTTAGATCTGCTCAGATATACCTTCCTTGTGCTGCCAGCAGTCAGTGGTGGGCAAGGAGAGAAACACACCCTTGCTCCAGAGCCAAGCAATTAGAGCCATGAACCCAGCACTGTGCCCAGCACAGCAGAGGAAAAAGCTGCTTTTTAAAACCTGTTCTGTTAGCAGCTAACATTATCATTATCGTTTCCATAATGACTGCCTTTGCCTGTGATGCTGGGAAACTCCTACCACAGCCCTCGAGATGCTTCAGTTCCAAAACACTGTGGGTGAGCGGTAATATGGAAACCAGTTTGCTTTCATATCTGTGTGTTTCTTCCTAGCTCAACAATTACTGCTCTGTGTGTGTCCTTGGAGACTGCTGCCAGCACAGTAACAGGAGCACGTGAGGGGCAGCATCCAGCCTCTTTACATCCATTCCTCACTTGGAGTAGAAGGGAAAGGCTGTGTCCTCACTTTCATCCTCCCACTTCAAGTACAGAGAAGCTCTGTACCGTCTGTGCTGCTCAGAAATGTGTTCTGCATGCTTTGACAGTGGAGAGTAGAAAGGGATGGATATGAGCAAACATGCTCTGAATGTCATCCAATGCACTAAGCACTATTTGTTTCTTTTATTCCAGTATCATGGCATTTTTAATTACAGTACTTGCCTCTTCAAGAACAGGAGCAATCATAAAGGCAGAACCCCAAAGGAAGGCAGTATCTATTCCATGAGTCTCCTGATCAGAGGTAAATCTATTTTGAAAGTGAAATACACAATGTTAATTCACAGTCACTAGAATTTGCCAAATATTTTAATATTACTCACTGTGACAAGAAATCTGCTTCCTCAAAGTATCCTTCAACACAGCCAAATATTTTTCCTGATTGACAGAATACCAAAAGCTGGACAGAGATTCAGATATTTCAGTAGCACCTACCATCCCAGAGCCGACCAAAACTCTCACAAAATGATGAAGCTGATTTCTTTTCAGAACAGCAACAGTGGGAAAACAACTCACTTAATTTCTGTTCAGTAGGCTGAGACTTCATTGTGGGAGCCAATGAGCAGGATAGGGGCCAGGCCCAGGAGAGGGAACACAGAGGAAAAACACTGTGCTCTAGGATCTAAAGCATTTGTGAAAATCCTCGGATTTGGCTTCCCACACCTTTCACAGATTTACATTTGAAATTGTTTGCAAGACAAGCAACATTCATATATATTGTGCTTTTTAGGTGCCTCTCATGAATGGATGAAAAACCTATGGAATTCAGTCCATTTTATTCAATGCACTAAAATTGTTTGGGATTCTGAACACAATCTCCAGAATGTTCACAGTCTCATTTGCCTGGCATCACCTGCATTGTCTTGGGAAGAGATCTCTATCCACTGTGCATCAGCTAATGAAAATATTGAATAGCACCTGGCAAAGAAGAGAGATCCTTCCCAACTCAGGAACCTCCACTCATCCAGCATAAAATCCTTGAGAATTTAAATAGGTTTTCAAACATCTGTAAGTCTATTCCTGAGGAAATAATTAATGGATCCCAGTTCTTTTAAGAATGTCACATGGAGCGTGTCTCAAATCCTCCTAAAATCAAGTTACCTTGAACCTCCTGACTTCTGCTACTCTTCTGCCCCCCTGCCCCTCCAACAGCTGTGCTGCCTTGCCAGAGATGGCAGCTGGTCTGGTTTTCATTAATCTTTGACGAATTCATACTGGCTATTGCATATTTACATGTTATTCTCTAAGGATATATAAACTCCTTGTTTAAAAATTCATTTACCGTGTCTGTTTCACGGACTTTGCAGCTGACCCTGTCTAAAGCCAGGTCTCTGTTGAACACTGGCTGGAGCAGAGTGGCTCTGTGTTGGTGCCCTGCTTTGACACCCTGCCTGCTAGGGGCAAAGGCACACACCGCACCCAGCCCAGGCTTACAGAAATTTCCCCAGGTAAGTAAAGATAACGTGGCAATAAAAAGACACCTATTGAGTGCTCAGATTTCTAAAATATTGCAAACTTAGGGGAGTTTGCAATATTTTAGATGGAACTTTGAAAAAAATGTACTTGAAGGCATGCCTTGGGCTCTGCTTGAAAGAAACCTCAATTTATTGAGTTTCTTTTTCTGTCCAGAACAGTAGCTCTTTTGGACACCTTAATCTTGGTCATTATTGCATTTCGACATAATGCTTTGTAAATATTTAAAGCAGATTATGTTTTTTGATTAATTAACTTGTCCTGAAATTTTTGAAATATAAAACATGAGTTTTTCTTGTCGTCTCAATATGTTCTCTGTATTTTCAATTTCACTGTAATGCAATTGCAATACTAATACAATATATTTTGTTGTGGGAGATTTCAGGACAAAAAGCTGATCAAGAAATTATGAAAAAAGAAGAATCAATCATATTTGTACATGGAAATAAGTGTCTCACCCTCTAACTCAGCACAATTTTCTCTTGCAATTATAGCAACCACTAGCACAAATTCAGCAAACAAATGAAATTTCCTATTCTGAAAATATGAGCCATTAAACCATGCTGTGATCTATGAATGGTCTTTAATTCCATCTACTGTTTCCTCTGGTTAGATGCTGGCCTCTTTTCTGTCATTTTTTCCCCCTGTTTAGCCATTAAACAGAACTTTCCCTTCCACTAATGGATTACCACCTCATGGTCTTTTTGGACAGCTGAGATAGCGACGCCTCTGCTTCACAGAGTGAAAGCCTCAGAGGCAACAAATATGCTTATAAGAGTCTGCTGGGATGTTGTTCTTGTTTGTTACCTGAAACAAGCCCCTAAAAGTTCAAAATGGAAATATCCACATGAAATAGGTACTGCTTGGAGACTCCCTGCCTGGGTACAGTTGTTTTCATGGTGAGGACTGTGAACTCATAAGAGCTTCACCTGAAAAACTAATGCAGGAGTTTTTAGTTTTCCTTCATATTTCTTACGAGTAAGAGTCAAGGTTAATGTAAACTTCCATCATCCATACACTGAAAATTCTTTTTCAGTTCTCTTTCTCAAAACCCCACATTTCTTCTCCTGTTAGCACCTGGGTCACCTTCTCTACTTGGGGAGACCCACTGCTAAACTGCTTAATATTAATTAGAAATAGTAAGAAATACACATTAAGTAATACTAGTGAATAATAGTAACAGAATTAACTAATAGTAGAAAGAAAGACTTTTAAGCCATTTTAGGATCTAGCTTTGACAACATTAGCAAGTGATGGGACTACGATGCCAGTGAGGGCACTGGGGAGTGAAACAATTTGTGTTGATCTCCTGATGCCTACTCTACTTACATGGATTTTAGAGGTTTTATTTCCTAGTAATCCCACTGTGGTCCTGCTGACTAAACTTCTATCAGTGTCTGTAGTGAACCTCTCAGCTCAGTTTCATCCGACAGAAGCCTCTGCTGGTGCATCTGAGACTGCTCTATGACTCAAATCAAAGCAAATCTGGAAATTTGCTAATGGGGATGTGGCCCACATAGAGCACAGGTATGCTGGTAATGGTCAGAAAGGCAGCTTTAATGACACTAAAGAAATTCTGTATTAGCAGAGATTAGCTAATATTCATGCCAAAATTAACTTGGGCATTTTCAATATTAACACAAATCACATTAAGCAAAAATAGACCTAAAGTAAATACTTGAAATAGCATATAGCCAATTGTAAGTTATGAGTACCTATAAAATTCTCCTTAACTTTAGCTAGTAAAATAACATTGCAGAGTGGAAAGAGGAAGGATACTGCTTTTAAAATTTATCAGTTAACCAGTATGCTGAGTAAGCAAAACAGATTTTGTGCAGATCCTTTCCATACCTTAATGGTCTGCACTTTAGTGTAACCTCAGTTTAATTTGCAAAAAATGCCTTACTCTTTAACCAGAATCTTTTCAAACTAAAGGAAAAAAAAGAACATTAAATAGTCCGTGAGATAGCCAGCACCAATGAAATGAAATTGTGGCAGAGTTCCAGGTTTTCATATGTATTATTTGCACTCCTTTTGCTCAAGTCTTTGCATAAAGCATTCTGAAGCAGAAAATTTACCAAAAGCAGGTAAAAAACTAAAAGATGAAGACAGGAAAACTAAACCTCAGTTAAATTTCTGCTTCTTCCAAGAAGAAAAAATGAATTGTTCCAAAAACCTGAGTTTAATTTTCTGAGGGGCTTTTCAGTTTGTATTTATTAATCTGAGTTTTGCACCTGCTTCTACACTCAAACATCTATATCTCAGTTTTCTCTATGCAATTTGTGGACACAGATGTGAGTTTCATAGATAGCATGCAGATGCAAGTGCTAAGTTGGAAAAAACCCCAATGCTATGGCTCATTGGACTCTTTGTATGGGGCCTTTTAGCATTCTGGATCAGAACACAGCTTTCATTGACTTCATTCAAATCCAGAAAATACAGGTATGTGACTCTCATTTTTGAAATAAAAAAGGACTATATATTTGCCTAAGACTAGAAATTTTCAGAATTATTCTTTCTTAAGTTTGTCTTTTTCCCTCACTGGAAACAAATATAGGTTATGTATTAATGTAAATTAATTGCATATATTAAGAGTGCATATAACTTGATTGATTTAATTCTTCAACTGTTCTTTTAAGAGAGAGCATGCAATAATAACACTGTGACTATTCTCCTAAGGATATCAACCAGTATATACAGAAGAGCTCAACTACTTTTGTGAGCAAATTACAATAAAAAAAGAGACTCCAGACTCACTCATGCATCAGCGACCGCACCACCGTGCCTCCATAAACATGAGACTCGTAGAACAGGGTGTACAAGTATGGCAGCAGTGAGTATCTGATCCGAAGGGTAGCACGAGATATCTTGGCAAACGTGTCTCCGAACACTGCTGGGTCTTGCTCCTGTTCAGGAAAAGCTTAGATTTGTACTGAGCATTGAAACAAATTCAGCAGAGAAGCTGTGTGCACTGTAAGGAGAGCTGTGGCTGGCATGATGCTATGGAAGTGAGTGTTTAAAAAAGAAAAAGCACTCATTTGCAAACTGAAAGGTATATGAAGAACAACATCCATTATTGCCAAACTAACATTTGTATAAAACTTTTAACTTGAAAAATTCCAGTGAGTTCAAAAAGATCAGGCTCCGCCACAATGTATGTGAGCCCTCTGCAATTACCCCTCACCTTGTGAGGGGAGGGGAGCTGGGCTCCATGTCTCTGCTCAGGAACAGATACCCTGCTGCTAGAAATTAATTTATCCTGGAGATGCAAGCCCTCACAAAGCAGGTGAAACACAGGAAAAAGGGAAGACTGATAATCTGCAGATCAAAGTCAAAAGCATAATTACTTTGGCCACAAACACAAAGGCAAATCTACTTAAAAGAGTAAACTCAGAGCCCCGCTGAAGCCAACAGGTGTGACCAAAGTCACTCTGTGTGGTACAGAAGACATTTAATCCAAAGATTTCTCCTCCTGTGTGCCCGATTTTAGGATGCTCTGACTGACAGTACACCCACACATCAGCAGTGCCCCTCAGCTCCTTGCTGCCAGCGATGGTCTCCTGGGAGACAGGGTACGCACTGGGTCCCACCATCAAGAGGGCAGGTTGGAGCAGTCTGTCTGTATTCCTTGGCTGGTTTTGATCTTACTCCAAGGCAACCTTGACTCTGCCCTGGGATGGGATGCAGAGTACACAGCCTAGGGCAGTGCTGATATGGGAAACAGTTACATCTCCTTTAATTCCTCCTGTCCAGCCTATCCAGTGATAAACAGCCAGCTTATGAATCACATGGCTCCCTTTCTTCTTCACGAAATCTTTCCAGATTACTCAATTTTCTCATTAAAACTGAAGACTATATGATGAATTCCAAGGATAATGAAATGTAAAAGGAACAGAAATAACAAAGCTTTTTATATTATCTAGTGCTTTTCAGACAAGAAAAATATTAATTAAACTGCTTAAAATACTCAATGAATTAGGCTAAGTGGATATTTAAGACTGTATTTTAAAACTAACTTAATGTTAATTAAATTCAATATTTAAGTAAAATTTCGCCATTATTATGTTTACGTCAGAATTAGTCACTAAGAATACTCCCTGCTGGCTCTGAGCTCCAGAGCATCCATCTGTTATTTCAAAAATTGCACTATATTTTTACCAGTGTTCTGACACTGTACAAACACTGCCCAATTTCACAAAAAACCAGTCGGACTTCTTAGGTGATTCTGAGTCACCCAAAATGCCTGTTCATTTCTTTCTGTGAAGACAATGTTTTAAATGGATTTAAGTAATCCAATAAAACCAAATAGATCTCTGAGTTGCAGCACCCATCATATAGACCCATAGTTCTCTTGTTTATTAAATTGTACATATGAGATTGATACCTACTCACCCAGGTCAGATTGTTTGCATGCTCAAAGGGTCAAGCAACCATATATATACACATTTATATATTTACATATTTATATTTTTATATATTTACAATTTAATATATATATATAGATATATATACCTCCAACTTTAGTGGAGGGGCAAATAGAAAATATTTAGCAACAGCAACAGCTAGCACCCCACAGAGGTTTGTTCTCCTACAAAGGAATACCTCAGGGATCTACATGCTAATTACTGACCCTCTTAATGATTGTACTATCGTTTATTATTCCTGCATTTGCCCAGCTGCTGAACATCCATCATACTTTCATGCAGAGACAAAGGTCTTCCTGGGAGTGTAAATGTTGCAGCATTTTGGTGATGCAATTTCAAAGAAACGGAAGGTTAGCAAACAACCTGAGCTCCAGAATTGCACAGATCAGTTTACAGAAGGAAAAAAACCCAAACATTTATTGAGCTGGCATAACCATTTCATCATGGCTGCAGATAAACACAGAATAATTCCAAAGGCTGCAAGACCTTCAAACTTCATAGCTAGAAACTACCTGATACTTCTTTCTATCTGCAACAAGTCTTTAAAGAACTTTTATGATGTTGAAACCAGGGCAGGGGTCTGGACTGAGGCTGCACTTTTTCATCCATCCCACTGGCTCATTAGCTTTTTCTGATCTTGGTTGCTTCTTGGCTGATAATGCTGTCACTGTTGGTGCCTCTCCTTGGAATTCTCACATGTTTGTAACTTGCTTTTAAACAGCAAGGATGCTGTATAATGATCTTTCTCCCCTCCCTGCAATACTTATTATAATTACAGAAGTATTGAAACAAAAATTGTAGCAATCAAGGAAGTAGGAAGATATGCTGACACTCACTGGCTCTTAAATAAAACCTGGGCTTCAGTAGGTAAAAGACAAAATGGATGAATTTTACCACCAGCGTGAGAAGACCACCGTTTCTATGTTATCTTTACATTATGGATAGGAAAAATTTACATTTCACTGTGTAATTCCTGCTCTCAGTGCAGCACTCCTTTTCACCCATTGCTCCAGTTTACACAAGAATGGCAGGTTAATTTCCAAGAAAGTAATACAAATCACTGTCCACATAACGGCAATCACAGACTACAGCTTTATGTAGTTTGTTTACTTACGCTGTTTCCCTCTGCATTATGATTTCTGGAAAATGGATAGAAAGAGCCAAGCTGCATCCAGCGCAGGCAGAGTTCATAGGTAGTGTTGTAGATAAACCCACAGATATCAGCACCAATCTAAGGAAAAATAAAATTGTAAGTGTTTGTGATTGTGACTGAGGCCCAAAAATGAGAGACTACAGAAATTTGCTAAAAAAAATAATTTTTGGAAAGAAATACCTGTTTCTAATTACTTTATAAGAATGTTCCATAATGATACAAATTTCTCTGTGACTGAGGTTGTACTGTCTCCTAGAGCACTAAGTTCACTGTGGAAGATCTGACTGTATTTCAATAATTCTACAAATTCTCCATTCCAACTTGCAAACCCAGAAATATATGAAGCAGCCTTAATCACAGAATACATAATACAGAGAGATCACTTTGGATGGCATGCATTAAGTCAATCTGAATCTTGTAGTGCTATTTTTGTTTCCCTTCAGCAGCCAAGACTGACATTTAGCCTTTTAATCTGCAGTTCCTTACGCTGTGGAGAGTGTTACTGCTGGCCACTTCAAGTGGCTTGTTTCAGAAAACATTTGAGTTAATTTGAAGTGATATTGTGTACAAGCCAGCATCTGCCTAGAGGACGCCAGACTTACATAGGGAATGCCAAAGAGGTTGAATTCCAGGATTCCAATGACTGACCGGCGCAGGTCCTTCCACTGAGAGAAGTTGTCACCCAGCCAGTGACCGCTGTGCTTCCCGCTGCCAACGAATGTGGATCGACTCAAGACAAATGCCCGCTTTCCAGTTGCCTGCTGGACAACACTGCAAAGAAATGCCACAAGATCATTAACAACAAGAATGGCAACCAAAAGAACTTATCATCAACCCGAGTGTTCAGGCACAATTTTATCTGAAAGTGTATTACTCATGAAACAATTATTATTGTGATCCCTGGACACATGAAAATGCGGCTGCAAAACTGCAAGTAAAAGAAAGTTTTACACAGTGGCCAAAAAAAATTTTAAAAAATCTATCTGATTCACAAAACAATTTGTCTCAGGTATTTTTAGTCTTCCTAAATAATAATTTGTGTTTAATTTATTCTCAGCAGTGTCTCAAAATGAAAAAATTGAATTATAATTTCCTTTCTATATTAGTACATTTAATTAAGTGTCCAATGAGTTCCTAAAAAACAATATAATAGGTATTTTTTTCAACATAGGATTTATTTAGAGATTTGTATTGGTAAATAAAGTTTCAATATCCTGGGACTAAAAGCAGAAAAAGCCCAACAAAACACAAAAACCAAAAAACCAAAACCACAAAAAAAATCAAAATTATATCTAAACATCTTATAAAAAATAAATAATCAATATAGAAAACAAACATGTAATCATTCACAATATCACTCCATCCTTGTAGTATTTTCTCTGGTTTTCTGTCTTTTTTGATAGATGAGGTTTTGTAGCACTGGGTCAGGCTGGCTAGGCCGAGGAGCTTTAAGGAGAGCTAAATAATAGACTACACTGAGGCAGCAGACTGAGAGGGCANCTCACGTTTTTACCATTAAAAAGAAAAAAAAAAGAAAAAAAGAAAATGAACATTGTTCAGGACACATCTCACCCTTTTACCATTAAAAAGAAAAAAAGAAAAAAAGAAAATGAACATTGTTCAGGACACAAGGTTTCATTACAGAATTAATGGTACAATGAATTTATCTTTGCTTTTTGAAAATAATTTTGCTGCATCACCAGAAAATCAAGGAATATGCCTTACTAACAAATCTGTTACAAAATTCCTCAGTATAGGATCCTCTTTGTACATAATTATAAATAGCAGTATTTTGTATCGCTAGAACTCAAATTCAACTCTGCTTTAGTATGTTTTGGGCAACACAGTTTAGATTCTCTGGGAAATTCTAGCATGAAATATTAATCATGTTGTTCATCATCCACTTCCTGCTCCCTTTTGTTAATGAGATTTCATCAAGAGTTCTCTTACCCGTTTTCATAATGGCCCGGTGTTTGCTCTTGGGTATGTAATGGCACAGAGACTTTAAAGTGCTTTCCTAGAAGACTGAATGTATTAACCTCAGGGCCATATGCAGCAAGAGGTGCAATTCTTGAACCATAAGGGACCTGCTGGTTCTGGTTTGCAGGTACACTGTTGGGCCAATAACTGCACAAGACTCTGTGTGCTTTGTATAAATGTTATTTTGGAGCCTTTCATGGATGTCTTGAGCAGGAGTGCTCTCCTCTGACTGTCTTTGGCTCCATTTGCGAATACAGGTGCTAATGAGGGCAATATCAGATCAACTCAACTATGATCCAGAGCTGCATAAACAATTTGTAACAAGTAATTTATTGAATAATTTCAGTCTTTCACAAACCATTGCAGAACAGGTCCTAACGTTGTCAAATGTATTTGTTGATTTATTATTTACAGAATATCATGTACAAATAACTCTTGGCATTAAGCTATGCACAAACTGATTGCTGCTAGTTTACATATTCAAATTCAAACCATTTGACAGAGGCCAGATGACACATTTCCTATTGTCTCTCTGCCTTAGAATAATTCTTAGAATTTTTTATACGATTATGAAGTTGTCATTCATTTTCATCCAATATTCTGCAAATGATGCTGAGTGCTAAATATTCCTGTCAGTAATTTAATTTAATATATTCTTTGTGAAGAGTGAATGCAGAAAGGATATACAACCAGCTTTGGAAATAAATGTATTTGAGAAACTCAAATGAATATGTATGAAAAATACTTCACCAAAGTTTCCCAGCTTTGCAGCAAAATCAACCTCTGCATACACTTTTGGTGGTCTTCTCTACATTTGGCTGAGCAAAGTAAGTTTGTTTTGTAAGGAGCCCTGGAAGTGAGTTCTTCAGGAAAGGGGAAGGTTCCCAGCCATGGGGAAGGCTGTGAGGAGCTGTGCAACACTAACTGATCCAGTGGCATTAGTTTGGAGCAACACAGTTGGGACAATGTGGACACTTAAGGGGCTGGGGCTGGTGTGCCTGAACACAAAGCCCTTCCTGCTGAATTCACAGGGTTTGTCTCAGGCAATTGGCTTTGCTGGCACAGAGCCTGAGTAAAGCTAAAAAAAACAGCTCAAAAAGATAGGAAATCTGAAGGAAATCTCTATTCACAGTGCTACCAAGATAGTACACAGTTATGTGGACTCCAGTGTGCAGAGAACAAACTCCAGCGGAGAGACCAGTGCTGGGAGAATCTCTTCAGTCTCTTCAGAGACTGGGAAATAGGGGACCAAAAAACATGGTGAGAAGTCCAGGGTTCAAGGGCTTTCTGTTCTTTCTCTCAAAAGCAGAACTGTGCTTCAGCCAGGCCTGTAAGAGCTGGCAAATGCTTCTGGCTTTTCCCAGTGCTTCCTTTGCTCTGGACTTGGTATATAAAATACAAATGCATCAACACCAGAATTCGGCTCACTTAACCATGTCCTCTGGATGCTATCACAATCCAGCTTCTGAAAATGAGTGCTAAATGCTGAAACAGGCCACACATGGACGCCTGCTTTGGCTCTTCCATTGTGCTATTAAATTTCCCTGTGTTTTAGCTCAAACCCTGCTGGAAAAGGCATGATTTTCCCATTTCATTTAATCCAACAGCTTCCTTTCCACAGCAGCAGTCTGCCTGCGTAAGCTGGTTTTGAGTGCTTCCCAGCTGCAAAATGAGTTTTACAGTAACTGACAGCAACTGTGCTGTAATGCCGCTCTGCCCTCCTGAATCCGCTGAGCCCCAAGCCAACCTGTAGAACATTGCCTGCCAGGAACCAGAGGCAGCTCCAGAAGCAGCCAGGGGACCTGTACATTTGGATTTTCTACTGACAGTGACAGAAACTCCTCCGCCACGTCAGCAAAAGGACAGATAAATTCCCCTGACACCACACAAGGCTGCTTCTGCTGCAGCTGCTCATGAGAAGCTCTAACAGAGCACAGGAGCATCTTGCTCTAGACATAAAAAGCAGAAGCTGAAAAATTAGGCCCTACACATACATCTTGATTTAGACGAGAAAAGTAAAACTAGAAAGGATTCTGTTCTTTCTTCCAAGGTTCTCTTTTCTTGAAACTTCTTACTAAATGGCAAACAGAAAAATGAAACATGGGTCTGTTTCTTATTAACTACTATTACAGATTTCCCAGGTAGCATCAGTGGCTTTTAAAATGCATTTTAATCACCTGAAATCTAATTAGAAATATATAGAAAACTTACTTGAAAGTTGGTTCTGTCTGTGACCAGCCAAAGAGAGAGTGTGTGTTATAATGCTCTCCAAGGTAAGTCTTGGAGTCAGGACACAGTGTCTTTTGCGACAGAGAACGATCAGAGATGCCTGAGAATGACACAAAACACTGTAAAATCATATACATCACAATTCAAATCTCTTCGCATTTCTACACACTTAGGAGTGAAAACACCAGAAGATTTGGGAAAAGGAAAAGCCAAAGTGCTGGACCTGCACTGGTTTGAGGTTAGCACATAGCCACAAATACCTGCCTGCAGACAGGCCATGTCTCCTTGGAGAGGAGGAGAGGACTGAGTAAATTCTGATAATTATTTTCAAGTTCTACGTCCAATAATTCGAAATATCTGTACAGGTGTCATGTATTCAGTAAGTAATAGTCAGAAAGAAAATTTCTACTTTGCTGAATTAAGAATGCACTTGCATATTATTTTATGCAGTGACAAATTCTACTCAATGGCAAAAATGTTGCACAGAGGCTGCCTGGTCTTTGATCCCATATTAAAGAGATGCTAGCAAAGGCCATTTGGTGCAAAAAAATGTTCATCCTCTTCAGGCAACCACCATGAAAACACCACATGAAGTTCAGCAGGAACTGGGCAGGTGAGATGTTTATACAATGCATTTATTTTTAGAGATTGAGTTGCAAATATTATAAAATTCTCTCAAAATAAAAAAGAAATTTTTTCATGCTTAAATAGGTGCATACATTATTGCAAATATTTCTCCATGAACAAGCAATCTTCCCGCTTAATCACACTTCCTGTATGGTTGCAGTTCATTATCACCATTTCTCTGTACCTGAAACCCTATTAGCCTCTCTGCTCTGCTGTGCCACTACAGCTACAATCCTTGTATTTGGATCTTGAGACACAAAGACTCCAGTGTAGGTGATCTACATCAGAAATAACTAAATTTATAGGCAATTACCAAGTAACTTTGACTGGTATTTCTTTGAAGAAGACACTAAGGTTCTGAGGAAAGTCACACGTAATGTCCCAGTGGCTCTTGATTATTAGCCCCATAAATTTAAGGTGGGATAGGAGAGAAAATCCTACCACATGAATCACAGTTTCATACTTCATTCTTATTCTGAGTATTTTGTATTCTGCCTCAGTAATACTGATTATTTTACAATTGCATATTAATCTTCAGTATAAAGTGTTTTATAGAAAATCAATTTGAAGGACATCAGGTTTTAGAAGTTCAAACCATGGTTACGTGTAAGCATGGTTATAAAATTTAGATAAGGATGTTGGAGGCTACATAGACAAAAAGCCTGAGGCTCTGAGTCTAGGTCTTGCACAGATGAAATCACCTCAGACAATGGTGAGCTCCCAAAACTCTGCTAACCCCAGGGAGGTCCTAATGCCTTGCTGGACTAAACAGCTTAGGTGACATCTCATACCTACACCAGTCAAGGGCTTGGACAGCTAGGAACATGCACCTATTTTATAAAGTGAAATAGAAAAGAAAGCCCTTAAACACTAGTTCAAAACAGATTCCCTACATCTTGGAAGAAAATGCCTAGGGCTCCTGGCTGCAGAAGGGAGACCAATACCAGGGAGGTCTCTGGCAAGACCTTAGAGCAACCTTCTGGTACCTAAAGGGGACCTACCATAAACCTGAAGAGGGACTTTTAAAAAGGGAATGGAGTGATAGGACAGAGGGTAATGGTTTCAAGAGAGTAAATGTATAATAGATATCAGGAAGAAATTCTTTACTGTGAGAGTGGTGAAACACTGAAACAGGCTGCCCAGAGAAGCTGTGGATGCCCATCCCTGGAAGTGATCAAGGCCAGGATGGATAGGGTTTAGAGAAACCTGGTCTGGTGTCCCTGCCCATGGTAGGGGGCTGGAACGAGATAGTCTTGAAGGTGCTCTGAAGGCTGCCAAAAAAGAAGATAATTTAAGTTGGAAATTCTCATCAGTTCCTGGGCTTTGGTCAAGACCCACAGGGCCAGTATGCAGTGGTGACCCCACAAAGGGAACAAACACCAAAATCATAATTAAAAGCTCTGCTTCTGCTTTCAAAAATTTATAATCTCTTTGTAATATTTTGTCATGCTTTTGTTACATTCATGTTTCTCTTATATTCAAAGTAAAAAAGAACTGCAATTTAATAAAGAAAATTTAGAATTCACATGACAGTACAAAAGCCTAAAGGGAAAAAGAGGACATTTTCAATACTTGACTGTCAATAACTCATTTATGTATCAACTTCCAGCTGCATAGTGATATTTCTCAGGGAGGTGGGCTTTCCTGGGGAAATGTTGGCTGGATTAACTGCCAGGACCACTGGCAATAATCACAAGTACTCATGGCTTCCTGGGGCAGAATGAACATATCATTAACTCAGGTACTGAAAGAGGTTTTCCCATTCCTGTAAGTCTCCCAATAGGCTTAGACATTTTAAAACTTATTTTTAGCCCATTTCTAGTAACACAGTGAAAATTCTTTCCTAAGAGAAAAGAAATATATTGAACTAAGGCACCAGGGAGATGCCATCTCCCTTGTCATAGTTTGTGAGAAGGCAGAGACTGCCCATCTCTGAGACTAGCAGTGGAGAGGCAGAAGGGTTACCCCTTGCATAAATCTGTAGCTGAGTTACAGTATATGGGTATCTTGCCCTTTTTCTGATGTAGACCAGTTGCTCAGAGAATGGCAGGAAAAGTCATTTTTCTAGTCCTGCTATGAGGCACACACTTGGACAAAGGAAAGTGATTGTTTTTGATACTCCATCAAAGCTGAGCCACTGGAGTCTTGAACAAATACATAACTGAACATAAAGAACAGGCAGGGAAAGATGGAAAATGAGAGAAAGGAGTTTTTCCCCCCCCTAAAATATAGCCTAAACCTCCAGGTTTAAAACAAAACAAACAAGAAAACCAAAGAAACAAAAACCCAAAAAATTGACAATGAAATTATACTATTATACTTACTAGGAGTATAAGGAGGGTTATTGATTTCATTATCAGCACATCCAGGATACTGGCCTCTCATGAAATTGGATGGTTCATTCATATCCTTTAATAAAGAGAGTAAAACATGTGAAAATCTTCGTTTTCTTTTTTTTAAAGAAGAGAGGGCAGATATAACGAGACATACAATCCAGATCCCATCGTAGTCAAGGACATCCTTAAACTCCAGACACAACTGGGTCCACCACTCCACTGTCCTGGGGTTGGTGTAGTCAGGAAACACCGAGTCTCCAGGAGGCCAGGCCTAGGGGTTATATACGTAAATCCTGGTTATTTTCTCATTTCTGTTACCCTGCTGCTTTATTGTTTTGAAGCAGCACTAGACAAAATGCATCACAAAATTAAAAAACCCACCTTCCCAACAGCAGGAGTTACACCATCAGAGTTGTTCACCCACACGCCCATTTCCTGGCCAAGCTCATAAGGTCTGTAAGTGCCTGGCTCCTCATCCTTGGTTATGAAAGGGTCCTGAAAACGGCAATCACACTTCTGTTATTGAAATCCCAGAGGTAACAATTACTCTTCTATTTGTATATTTTAGAAAAACTTGCATTATGTTCTTAATACTGATTGCAAAAATATTGGAAGAAAACAGCATTAAAATTTAATAAGAGTTGAGAGCACATAATAATTTAGAAAAAGTCATTAAGGATATATCATGAGTATTTCTTGTGTAAGGCAAAAGCAATGTGAAATTATTAAATACCCTCATGTTTATTTTTTATGAGACTTTCTATGTTCAAATTATTTTAGAGAGGCACTAGATTTTACTCTTCCCCCAGCAAGGTCTCTATGGTGGCTGGGTGCTACGCTGGACATCCCCACACTTGAGCACCTCCAAGGCAATCCTTATTCCAGCTGCCTCAGCATCAACAGCTCAGCGCTGGAATAACTAAAACTTCTCAAGGGTCTTAAAGTTGGGCACATCCAACCTCAAAAGGGCCCTGTTAGCCCTCCATTTCAAACCAATGTTGGACCAGGGTGTTTTATGCCAGTCTGATGCAGAGTAATCCAATTCACACCTGCCTATGGGGCCTTACGCCTCCATTCTCCCCAGGCATCCCAACCACAGTATTTTACACCCCACGGTTTGTCCTTCCTGTTCCTTTTCCCTGCTTGGTCACCACCTCCCACTGTGGCCAGTGAGCCACCAAGCTCATCCAAAGTGAGTCTGAATGGCTCCTGGGGATGGTAGAGACCCACCCACCATGCTGGAAAGTAATAAAGTTAGGAATACTTTGAGACGCCAGTGAATGAAGGGATACTGTGGGACTGCTCAGCAGTCAGCTGCGACCAAGAGGAGGTAAGTGTACTTTGCAATACATCCCTAATTGGAAGCAGCTATCTGCTTTGTGTTTTTTTAGAACAGATAAAGATTTCAGCCATTTTAAAAGGGAATTCTTTACTTTTTCCTTAGAAAATCTTACTTCCTTGGGTTCTGCTTAAGGTAAAACCTTTCAGTTATGAAACACAATGGAGAAAAATACCATTGAAACTATTCTTCCACTCACTTATTGCTTGTGAAGTAATTTAAGTGAACTTTAATCAAAATGTGATAGAAGTCTAACTAATAAATGTCTTAAGAAGAAAAAAATATCAGATCCCAAATGGTAAGTTGCTTTAAAGGCTTGTTTTAAAGCTCATTTAAATACCTGAATTAATTGCCTGATTTACCTGTAAGCTCTCTGATAACTATAGCCCTGGTAAGGGAAGTATATTCTTCCATGCCTCAACAATAAAAGCTACAGCTAAATCCCTACTTTAAGTGCAAAATTCCCTTTAACTATCTAGCTCTAGTGTTACCTCCATAAGGAGTATAAGTGTCCATTACATTTTTAACTTGTTCAATAGTCCAACTTTGCAAAAGAGGAAACTGTCCATCTGCAATAATTATTTTATAATTGTGGTAAAGATGTCTCTCAAGGGACTCAAAGGCTAGAAGAAGTCAGCTTAATTAGCTACTCCTAATCCAAACTTATGGTTTCCTTCAGCTGAAAGGTTATTCCAGTGCATAAATCTAATATATTATGCAGGTTTAGTATTGCCCTAAAGATAAAAACCTCTCCATGCATGTAAGGGTTGTTTGTGGGGAAGGAGTTTCATGCCTGTTAAATCTTGCCTAATTCATCTTTTTCGCATCTTGGGGAGGAGGTGCTGAGCATCCTTAGCTCCAATTGACTGTCTAAGGATCTGGGAGCACCCAGTACACACCTAGACTGATGCACTTCCACCTATGGCCCTAAACATAGATTTTGATGCACACCCATAAAAACTCATCTCTGGAAATTTTAGCCTCTACAGCTAACAGAGCTGGACTTTAAAATGTTAAAGATATCAAGCATTATTTTGAATCATGAGCATGTTGCTCTTGACTTTCAAGTACTTTGTCACTCATGTCATTCCTAGCTGTTTCTATTTTTAGTATGGTTTAACAGATGGTATACAAGGTCTTTCATTAAAGATCCTCTTTAGTAAAAATGTTTATAATTTTTCAATGTAGTCATTGTTACTTTAGAACTTCTTTATTTCTAAATAATACATTTGTTCTGACACAGCTGAAACATGCACATTATTTTGTGCAATAATGATGACCAAGCGCTGACAAGTAACGTCACAATTTCTCCTAAACAGAGATGGTCTCTGAAAGAGATCAGAAGAGAGGAGTGCTGAAGAGCTGCACTGAGAGGCTCCAGTAATGGAGCCATGCTACTCTAAAGGTGACTACAGTCATGGAGGGCTCTCAGCATGGGGTGCAAGCATGGAGAGCAGACCTCTTGCTGGTGTGGCACCAGCCACCCCAGGGATGGTGGCACAACTGAGTTCAGGATCCCATCCTCAGGCAGGTTACCAGTGTTAACACTGCTGGCTGTCAGGATCTGCACTTCACTTGTGACCAAAGTGGTCTGAGATGAGGTAGATGGAACCCATTCTCCAAATTCATTTACCAGAGGTTTTCCATGACATTAGGTGGCTGCAGTCAGAGCCCATTTCCTGAAATTGTCATGAGGGATGCAACGAGGCAACAATCTGCTATATTTGGGGAACTCAGCCATTACTGCCACTACCCAAAGGGAATCTAAATAGAAAATTGCTCTTTCAGTATCTTAACTGGATTACACTTGCCTTGATTGCAACTAGCTTGGCTTTGCTATCACTTGGGAATGAAACCCTTCACACTGCTCCAGCTCCCGACTCAACTTAGGGGAATGCTTTACATCACTGAAAAATGCTAACAGACAGATTTTGACAGAGACGTCAGCAATTGTAATAAAGGGAAAATAGAAACTTCAGTGCCAGTGCAACCTATACTTCACCTTAAGTTTTATATAATGAAGGACAGACTGGCTCAGCTTTTGTTCTTTCTTCACAAGCTTGGCTAAAGAACTAGAGCAGAAGTCAGTCCTTAGTTACAGGTTAGTGGAAGGATGAAAGAAAGGCTTCCTATCTGGATTCCCATTAGTTCATTGTATGAATTAGGAGTTGCTATGTTCCTCACATCTGTCTGACAGCTGAATTTATACAGCAACATCTCTGCACTGCTGCAGAATGAGCCATATAAGAAAATGAAAGGGTTTTAAAAATGTTGCTGAAGTTAAATTCATAAGTAAGAAGACAATGCAGCTCACCCACTAAACCACAACTGCTTGCCTGTAGTTTTGTACCCAGTAGCAAGTGCAGAACAACTGGAGACATCCCAACATTGATGAAAAAGAGATGACTACCATGTATTTACTGAAAGGCAAGAGTGCATAGGAAGAGCTACCTCAAACTCCTAGTATTTTGCTCACATATTAATGTTTTACAAACTGTTTTGCGATAAACCCATAAATAGGCATGTGGTATTTAACATTACAGCTCTAAGAGGTTAGATAATTTTTAGAGAAGTATTGAGGATACAGAGACCCTAAACTGCCTAACAGTTAGAAAGAGCAATCAGTCCTGACAGCACATGTGCTCCCTACTGCTTACTTATTTACAATGATGTATCCAGTTAATTTGGGTCTATTTTTGTCTTAAAGTTTCTCTCTATTAAAGTGACTTAGTAATCTGTTACTATTTAAACTCTGTGTATTGAACCTTCACTGATGGAAACTGATTTCACTGCTGCACCCCAGAGCTTCTCAGCTGCAGAAGAAATGGACCCTTGAGGGGAAGGTATCTTTAGGGACAAATTGCTAGCAAGCAGCATTCACTATATAGACTGCTATTTCCATCATCAATATGTAATTGATCACTTTGGCTGCATAGTTTTGTTTGAGATTCCTAGTAGTAAATGGAATCATAGTACACCAAAGTGAAGATTAGGCAAATAATAAAGGGTATTTTTAAAGAAACTATCAGAAAATTCCAAATTAAAAAGAAAACACTGATATAGTTTCTGTGGTGCTGATTAGTCCATCATCCTCAGTCATATTCTAAACTTCGCAACTGGGAGGAAAAAATAACGACAGGGACGCACTTCTGCCCTAATGTATCTATTTAACAAGATAATGTGATCCTTGGATGAGAAAACTGCAGTAACTCTTGCTTATCTTGACTCCAGATAGATCAGCACAAGTGAAAGAGCAACTGTACCACAATCCAGGACTCTGCTGTTCAATCTCTCTCTCCACAAGCCTTTGACAGGACCCCCAGGAAAAGAAGAGGAATGTGGCCCTTATCTTAAAAGGACTGGATCGACTTAGGGTCCAAACATTAGTGACCTGTCCATCGTGATTCAGTTGGATTAACTGAATCCTGGTCTCCTTAAAAGCATGAGCCATCAATATAATGTAGGTAAATATGTTTGTTTAGCCTAGCAAAAAAAAAAAAAAAAAAAAGGNNNAAAAAAAAAAAAAAGGGCTGAGGGAGAACATGCTTGTTTGAATCAGTGTACCAAGAAAGAGGATAGAAGGATGAGAGACTGGCAGTTGGAGGTAAGAACAGTAATACCCAAATGAAAGATATAAACTGACCATTTAGGTAGAAAACAGATTACAAAACTACAGTTATAGCAACAAGTCCTGAGAGGAAGTCTGCGGGATTCTCTCCTTCTCCTTACCCTGTGACTGCGGGTCAGCTCAGCCTGAGCCATCCCTGATGCATCTGTTGGGCCTGTTCACAGCACCCACCTGAGGAGGGACCCAGCAGCTGCCTGTTGCTCAGCTCACCTTGCAGAGCAGCACTTAAACCTCACGTAATGCATTTCTTCGTATCCTGTCCCCAGTGGTTATGCAGAACAAATTGCAGCCTGCTCTGGGGAGTGCAGCCCTCCTAGTGCTAAGCTGCTGGGGGACCCCGGAGAGCAAGATCATGTGAATTTATCAAGGGATTTTATTTAATTCCTTAATCTACTTACATCTTTACTTAAACTTCAATGAAATTGGTCTCCAGTTTCCTTGCCACCATTGGTGCTCACTTAACTATTGTGACAGAGTCATTTTGGCACAAGGACATGTATGGGGAAGTGCCGGAGAGAAACAGCAAATTTTGTTGGAAAAATTTACCGGGGAAAACTCCAATTTTCACTTCTACCAAATTAATTCATCAGACATCAATTTTACTTAGAGGTTCAACATACATTTTCCACAAATTTACATGCAAGTAATAATCTCTTACATTAATTTAGATAAAAAGTAAGTACAAAGAAACAGGAATAGTAGTTAGTAGCTTCCAGAGTGATTAGGAATAGATTTTTTCCACTATTCAGCTATTTTTGTATGTATTAAATTCATTTGTTCATTTTCAAAAAAATTGCATTAAAGCAATCCTATGTCAACTCAGAGGTAAAATTTCTCATAACTGAGTGGGGGAAAAGTGACAGAGAATTAATATTTTGGTATAGAGACGGTACTGGTACACAGATATCAAATAAAGGCAACACTTTTAAAAACTAAATCTGTGAGAAATTGTTCTTCAGCTCTTCTCAACAAATGAGAAAATGGAAATCTGCTACGATAGTATACATGTGTTAGCACCTAAGTAATGCTATGAAGACTATGCTGTGAATAGGTGTTATAAATGGAGAAATAACTAGCAACATCATTTATTTACCAGAATCACAACATTGTGCTTTCCTTTCTTCTTCAGCTCCTTCATGAACTCTGGCAGACCAGCAAAATTCACTTTATCATAGGTAAAGTCCAGGCGACGTTCCATGTAGTCAATATCAAAATGTTGGACATCCTAAAGGTTTTTAAAGTAAAAAATTACATCAATCTTTTGTCCAGCTCGGGAGTTCTCAGCACAGGGAAGACATGGATCTGTTGGAGCAAGTCCAGAGGAGGGCCACAGAAAGGGCTGGAGCACCTCTGCTGTGAGGACAGATTGAGACAGAAGGGGCTGCTCAGCCTGGAGAAGAGAAGGCTCCAAGGAAAACTTATTGAAGCCTTTAAATACCTAAAGGGAGCTTATAAGAAAGTTGGTGTCAGATTTTTTATGTAGGGTGTGTAGCAACAGGAAGAGGGGTGATGGTTTTGAACTAAAGGAGGGTAGATTCAGACTAGATATAAGGAAGGAATTTTTTACAATGAGATGGTTACCCAGAGAGATGTTGAATGCCTCATCCCTAGAAACATTCAAGATTAAATTGGATGGGATTCTGAGCAACCTAATTTAGCTGAAAATGTTCCTGCTCATTGCAGGGGGGTTGGACTAGATGGCCTTTAATGGTCTCTTCCAACTCAAATTATTCTATGATTCTATGACTGAAATATTTCATACAGAAATCAGAATGTATGTAACTGTATTTCTAAAAGACAACTAACATATGTAATGAAGCCTAAGAGATGGTAATTGTAATCCTAGAAGTTGACTATAAGGAAATGTAGAAGTCCTAGTTTAGCAACTATTTTGCAGTGATCTGCAAGAGAAGTACCATTACTTGCTTTTAAAATGCTAGCAAATCCACACCAGAATTTCCTCCTATGCAGCCAAGAGCAGCACTTAAACCTCACGTTCAAAGCCCACTTTAAATGTTCTTTGAAGCATTATGAAGATATTACATACAAACCCACTAAATAAGATTATGAATGTCCTTTACAATTCTCTTTATAAGATAATTATTTTTCCTCTATTATAATTTTATTCACCTCACTTCAGAGTGTGAGATTAGCATGCACAGTGAAAAATTCATACTTACATATGGGATGTCATAGTGGTCCATGCGATCAACAGTTTCCTTTAAAACATCCAGGCTGCCATAACCCCAGCGGGAGAGCTGAAATCCCAGAGACCAGTAGGCTGGCATGTGTGGGCGTCCAATGGCCTGCAGCAGGAATGAGGAATTCAGAAATGCAAGGGGTGAGACAAGGAGAAGTTATTCTGAACACCAGGAGAGGCTTCCAGATCATTTAGGGCACAAAGACCAGGGCACAGGCATCACCCCCCATTAAATACCCATTCCTTCCTCCGAGTGGCTCTCAGCACATCATGCTTGGCGCTTCTCCTGGTGGATCCTTGCCCTTCACAGAGGCTCCAACAACACCCACACTGAGCAGCACTTCTAAGAACACCCTGGTGGAAGATCCGGTGTATAAAAGCCAGGCTAAAGTTAAATGTGGTCCCAGCCTCTGCACAGCAGCATATGCCCTCACTTACAGGACGCATGCCAGCAGAAATCCGGTGTGGATCCTCATGCCACCTGATCCACGACAAGTCCACAAACCCCTCAGTCAACAGAAGGCAAATCTCCAACAACACACAGCAACATAAGCTTTAAAAACTTCTCTTATCACATCCAGCTTAACTAACTCATCAAGAGACTGATGTTTATATGAGCTCTCTGAAGTTTTAATTATATTTACACACCAGCCTGATTAAATTCAGTTACTTACGGCTGACTACTGTTATTGCTGGCCGACAGCCTTGTGTTGCCAGGCACTGATAACCCTCTTCAAGGTCAGAGTTACTGTTTGATCCTGAAATTCTCAAGTGAAACACAAGGTAATGAGTTAAATATGATTTTATAAATATTTGATTTCCACTGTCTGAACATAATCCATCTGTAAATGGCAGGAGGAAACCCAATTGAGAGCACAGGGAAGCAAGGCATCCTGCTCTGCTTCCCCTGGTGAGAGCTGCTGTGGTAACCTGGGATGAGCAGTGGGAAATCACGACACGTCTGTTCTACAAATAAGCTGAAATCTGGCTTTGCCTCATTAGTAGACACTAGTGTTTTCTGGGGGACAACTCTTGAAATCCTAACTTCAGTTAAATCCAGTGAAACTAACTTTTGATTTGTATTTCTGACCTCTTTGCAGACAATACATAAAAATCTAGTGGCTAGTAAGCAGCCATGACTTATTAATCAGCTGCAGCTATTGTCCCCCTTTGGCTAAATAACAGTTCCTCCCTTATTTCTGTGTGGATCTCCATAGTTGGGTAATTATGCTAAGAAGTGAGTGAAAAACAACAAAACTTGCATATTGGCAGCTAAACTTCATCTACTTTAAATAAATAAATCAAAGCACTTTTGGCACTCTGTATCTATTGCATTGCTAAGCTCTCTGGAGATGCATTGCATGAAGGAACACCTTCCTATGGGATTTTCTCCAGGAAGAATCTGACCTGGGAAAGCAATGCTGAACTTGAAATTGCTCTAGAATACATCACAGATGCTAGTGCATCAGTGCATGGATGTACAAAGTGCATCAGACAGAAAACCAGATGTGGGAGAGAGGCAGAGAAAAGCCAAGGATGTTTTAATGCCCCTGAGCTGGGGAACACACAGGATAAATTGCTTCCAAACACGAAAGGCTTGGGAACACACAGTCAAACCCAAGCACTAAGCATTACAAATTTGGCTACAGTGTGCTTTCACTTATTGGGATGCTGCTGTTTCACCCAAGCAAAAACATGAGGAGGCCAGGACAACTGGTGAGGTTAATGCTTTGGGTCTCTCCAGGAGGGATGCTCTGGCTGATCTGCACAGCTGCCCCGTACATCTCTTACTTGTCCCATCCCACCAGACTTAACTTTCCTGATCCTCAACACCTACTTCTCCTCCAATACAGCTGAAGGCTGAGGAAGTGAGAGCAGCTCTCAGCAACGTGTTCCTGCCACAGAGGCACTCAGCTTTCACTGCACACTGCTGTGCCCTTGTCAGGAGAGGCCCTGGACAGACAAAGGTGGTCCCTACCATGTAGGGGGAGGCTGATGGGCAGAGACATGCTGATGCATAACTGATCACCCAGATCATCTTTCAAGCTCTTCTGGGGTCTTCCATGAAGAGCTGAATGGGGCATGATAGCTTAGGACAATCTCCCAGACACCCTGTGAGCCAGCACCAAGGTGTCCAGCACAGCATGGCAAGCCTCAGGGCAAGAAGTCTTCTCCTCTGTCATATCCACACTCACTATGTTAAGGATAAATTCATCTGAGGAGACAGCAGAACTTGTTTTAGACCAGCACAGGCTGCAAGATGGGCTTTGTGAAAGCAACATTTTGTGCTCCTAAAGCAGATGCCTATTTTGTCCTTTCTTTCTCTACTGTAAACAGAGAATGACCTCTACAAACAAGGTTAAAAAGCAGACCAAAACAAAAGATTTCCCTAATGAAATAAAATGTTTTGTGTACAGGCTTCGCATCTTGGACAAGAGAAATAGGAAAAACCAGCTGATAAATATTAATCCTGCAGCTACATGCAGAGCCCTGTGCCCTGGCAGGATGTCTGCATGGCATCTGCTGCCTCTTCCCAAGCAGGCTGGGAAATAGGAAAGGGGTGACCAGCCTGGGCAGAAGAAGGGGGAACTGCTGAGCAGCCCTGCTCCGGGTCCTGTGATACCCCAGGTCACTCCTGGCTGGAGAGAACAGTCAGTCCAGGGCAGCACCAATACAATGCATTTCAAGAGCGGGATGGGGGTTGGCTTCTTCCCCCACATCCTATCAAGCACCCAGGCGGACAGCAGGGGTGCTGGAGGTGGAGCTGTGGCCCCTGGTGTGTCAGTCAGAGCCCAGCCAAAAGGACATGTCCCCAGCACTGGGGGTTGCTGGGGTTCAGCTGCTGACCCTTATGGGATGGTGCTGTGTCATTGTGGACCCCATAGCGAGATGGTATTTCATGACAGCATTCCTTGAGGAGTCTGGGATTACAGCTGAACCAATAGAAAAGTATCCACCTTGCAAGTAAGATATTAAGTTTTTAAAGCAATTAGTCTTCCAGGTTTACCAAGCTGGTGCATCTATGGTGAGCTTAATTGAAACCAGCAGAATATTTGAAGAGGAAGGATAAAAACAGGGCAGTTGGGAAAACAAATGTTCTTTTTTCTAATTATGCTGCAGTCTCTTTCTAATGGATCCCCCTGAAGCTTCCTGATAAAGTAACTGACATATGGTACCCACTCACAGATGGATCAGCAGAGGCAGGAATGTAATTTTGCAAACCTTAAAACTCAAGTTGGATTTGATTTATATTTAGGATCTAGTTAATTCATATAGATTGCATTCTGCATACAAATAATCATAAAGTGCAGCAGCCAGAGAAAGCCTGCTTGGCATAATTGACTCCCATATAATCAGAAAAGGTAGACAGGGTATGGCAGGGGAACTGAGGGAGGAAAACGCAGAAGCAGCAAACATATGTGGTATCCAAAATGAGAAGGGAAAAAAAAAGCAAAAAGAAAAAAGCAAAGATATGGTAGTGCAGAAACAGCAAAAAAATAAAGATCCTATTTTCTGTTCCAGAATTCTTCCTACACTTGCTTCTTAAATAACTCCTGGTGTTTAATAAATTCACTGTTAGTTTTTCTATGTTTACATAACTTGGCATTACGTATATTTTTTTTCACTTTTTTCAGAGGCACCTGAAAGCTGATGTATCCAGGAGGTACCCTGGAAGTGTTTTGCAGTAAGAATGAAGTTCAGTAGAAACAAGTATATCTAACAGACAAAATCTGTGTCTAGGGAGCAGGTGATCTGTATTCATTTTCCTTGTGTTGGATTATTGGATAAATAACATTATAAATATGAGCATCAATGTTATGAACTAGGTTATAAATTCTACAGAGTAAATCAGGATCCTATTCTTTTAACACTATGACCAAAGACTTTGATGAGAGAGAGATAGCTGCAGAGTTATGCCTATATATCACAGAAGCTGGGGAGAGATACTCTTTCCCAAGCTCACAAAGGAGCTGAGATCGCCAGCAATGCAGATTGCTAATCTTGCACCCTAATCAGCCACACAGAATGATTTCTGAAACTTGGTATTTGCTTCAACTCCCTTTCTTCAAAGAGGAGTTATAGGAAGAAAATATAAAAACCCAAATGGGCTAATGCTCTGGATTTAGACACAGAAATAGTCTTTCTGTGTAGTCCCACACTGGCTGAATTCCACAGATGCTTCTATGGCCCAGGTATCTGTATCCAGCTCATTCCCTATCACGAAGGCCAGCAGGTGAGTGCTGTGGGCTCCTAGTCAGTTAGAGGGTAACCTTCGTTCAAAGTCTATCTACAGAAGCAGAGCTTCGATTTAGGAGAGCAAGAAGAAAGGCCCTGCAGCTGCTGAACCATAAAGAAGATGCTCACAACCTCAGGAATACAAAAAATTTAAGAATTTTCAATGCAAAGGTCTTCAAACCTTGTTCTTTGCTGCACAAAACAATTATCAGCTGTTTATTCCTTCTTGGGGAATTCAGCTGCTAAACTCTCACTGAATCATGTGTGATAAAATCGAGTTACAAGCAGGTTCCTCGTGTTACCTCTCCCATAGGAGAGTGGAATAGAGACCTCCTGAGGTCCCTTACACCTGTAACTAGCCCACACTTCTGTAAGGAGGAAGCAAACCAGCAATTTTCTCTCCAAACAGAATTAGGAGACTTGCAGTATGCTCACTTACAGCTTGTTATTGGATAATCTGAGATAAAATAACAAATTCATGGCCTTCACTCTACCCAAGAGCTATTACATATCCATTTGTTGAACCCTAACGTTCCTGAGTGTCTTGTTATGGAGCTCATACACTACTGCTGTGCACTGTTTGTCTGTTCTGAAGGTCACCAGTGGTCTTTGCGACGTTGGCCTGGTATTAGGTGTGACTGCAGAGCCTCAGCCAGGTTCAGCTCAGTGCCTGAACTCTTTAGCTTGTCACTGCTTTTACTGACCCTCCTGAAAGGTATGTTTACCATTTAAAGTGAGGTTTATGTTACATAACTGTTCTGCACACCAAGTCTCTTCTGCACTAGGAGAAAAATGTGATCACTGTCATATATAGCGAGCTGTACAGGACCATCTCAGATGTGGCAGGAGCAACACTCCACACAGCTGGGCTCCGGGACAGGAGGGAGCAGAAGAATCAGGCTGGAGGCTTCTCCTTCCATGGGACCATGCCCAGCACATACCCTACAACTGTTGTCACTGCTGTAGCACTCTGGTGCCACTGACAGGATGCATCCTACAGCTCACCTCTGCTCCATGCAGCACACAGCAGAGGGACTGAGGTACCAGCATTTAACCCTCTCCTCCTGTCTCACACCCTGCCTCACTCTTGGAGCCCATTTAAAGCAGATTATCCTTGGCCAGGCTGGCATCCAGGCCACCACAGCTTTTGCTGTTACCTGTCCTCACTCCAAGGATGCACACAGAGAGGCTGGTGGCTCTGGCAGGGCAGCTGCAATCAACCCTGATCACCACACAGGAAGCCCTGCTCTTGGCATAGCCTGGAGCCAGCAGTTCTGGTCAAGAGCCTGTGGTTCATCCTGGGTGCTAGTGGCAACCCAGAGAGGTGTGTGGGGAAACCTTGCATACTCCAGAAACTAAACAAAGAGCTTTGTTGCAAAGCTGTCCTAACTCACTGGTTTGGAGGGAGCCACATGAAAGCACAGAGATGAGATAAGCTCCTAAAACTCCCACAGAAACAAGTGTAGCAGGGGCAGAGAGGTGGCTCAGACATTGAAATGGCACTGAAGGCAACGGCACAAAACACCTGAAAAAGGTGTAACGCACTTTGCTCTGGAAACAGCCCCCTTATCCTCAGCAGCTGCACACCAGCTGGTGCCTGGCCACCCTGTCACACCAATGGGGCCATCCTGGAGAGGGACAATGGGTGGTCCCTGCAAAAAGCAGTGATTGGGACAGATGCTTGCACAAGAGGGAGGCAGGTGCTATTCCACCGAGAAGCTCTGCAGCAGTGCAGCCTGGTCCCACCAGGCCCCCCTGCAGCCAGGAGCTCCCAAAACACCAATTCCCAGAGGAGGCTCATGCAAACAGCTGAGAGAGTGGAGCCATGCTGCTGAGCAGTGCCTTGCAGACATCAGTCACATTTCTCCTTTCTACCCCTTCTCCTTCCCTACAGCATGACAATGACTGCATGGGGAAAGTCCTCTCAGTGTGACAGAAAATACAATTGAAAAATAAAGTCTTTTCTGTCTCCTTCATCTTCCCACATATCTTGTACATAAAAGCCAAATTATTACCCTAGAGACTAATAATATGGTAATTGTAACATTTTTGACCTTGGAATTTCAGGATGTTTTCTGAAGAAGTTATTATTTTACATTGAAATTACTAACACACATTCTTTAAGATTCCCTAGAGAGTTGAGCACAAGCTCAAAGAATACAGAACAGGATTTTTTTTGTCCTGGCATGTGACATGTCTCATTAGGAGACACCCACTGCTCTCCTTTACCTTGCTTTCTTTCCTCCAGCTCCATTTTCAGAGACAGGGGTGGAAAGTGAGCTGCCACTACCCATCAGCTGGGGAGTGAGAACTCTCTCATTTTATTTTCAGATGCTGACCACCTGCTAAGCCACAGAAACGCTGCCTTCAAACACCAGTAAAAGACTTTGAAAATAAACAGGTGGCTCTAATTTCCATCATACTGCTGCACTAACTCCCTTGAAATGGGGATCAAAGCTCCAGCCTGGGGAAGAGTTGCTTTACTTCCCTCCCACCCCATTTTTTTCCCCTGGTTTTATTACTATGTGTAAGTTAAAAGCCCAGCTTGCTTTCTGGTCTGTGGCACTGGGATCAGAGATAGTGTGTGCTGGTTTGGGCTGGGATAGAGTTAATTTTCTTCATAATAACTGGTGTGGGGCTGTGTTTTGGATCTGTGTTGAAAATAGCGATGATAGTCAGGGATATTTTTGATTTTCTGAGCAGTGCTCACAGAGTCAAGGCCTTCTTTGCCCCTTACTCCATGCCACCAATGAGGAGGCTGTGGGTACTCAAGGAGTTGGGAGGGGACACAGCCAGGACAGCTGAGCCCGGCTGACCCAAGGGATATTCCATATCGTATGGCTTTGGCATATAAATCTGTGGAAAGAGGAAGGGAGAGCAGGAATATTCAGAGAGATGACATTTGTCTTCCCCAGTTAACAGTCACACATTCAGCCTGTAAGGATTCCTGGGGGTGGCTAAACACCCTCCTGCCCCTGGGAAGTGGTGAATGAATTCCTTGTTTTGCCTTGCTTGCGTGCACAGTTTTGCTTTATCCATTAAACTGTCTTTATCTCAACCCACGAATTTTCTCACTTTTACCCTTTGGATTCTCTCCCCCACCTCACTGAGGGGGAGTGAGCAAGCAGCTGTGTGGGGCTGAGTTGCCAGCTGGGGTTAAACCATGACAGGCAACTGGTGGGGATGATGTGCAGAGGGAGCTGGAAACCTCCAAGCAACAGAGCGGTCACTCCTGCTCCAGGACATGGAGGGGCATGTCAGCCTCCCACATCTCTGGGAGGTAGCACCTGAATCTCTGCTTGGAAAAGGAAGGTCTAGCAGAGCCCACCACTGCAAAGAAGCTCCAGCCTTCCCAAAATAGCAGCATGAGCAAGTCTTATCCCTTCCTTCACCAAACCAGAAACCAGCAATTCCTTCTTTCTGGGCTAAATCCTCTTTTTCCCTCACTCTGAACTACAATATTTCTGCTCCCATACAGGCACTTTAAAAGAAGGCAAGCATAGGATATGGAGGCTTTAAAAGTCCAAGAAAGACAAAATGTTTGCTGAAGATCAGAGCTCAGGCCCCCTTGAGGGGTGGCACGGGGTAAGGTGGGGCACATGCACATCTCACTGTGAGCTCTGAGTACCAGGCTCTGGGATGCCCCACCACAGGCTGTTCAGCCTTCCAGCTACAGCCTGATCCTCAGGGTCTGCACAGTGACCCCCCTTCTCATAGTAACATGTCCCTTCTCAGCTTTGCACCACACTCTTTAGGTTTGACACTGATTTCTTTATGTACACAGCTGGAGTCTGAGGTGACAATTTTCTGTGGAAAGGCCCAGCTGAAGCATCATTTGGTGACCAGAAAAAACATGTTAGCTGCTACTTTTTTCTGCACAGTCCTCACTAGGTAAGAATTCCATGTACACTTGCAAAACAGTCATTTGCATGTGTACTCTCGGTTCTCTGGAAAACATTGGGGAATTGGATAGCAAGTAGTTACACTCTATGTAACCCCAGTAAATGCATTGTTATACATCTATGGTCTCCAATGCAATTATATGGGTTTTCATTAGTAAAAAACAGGCTAATGGCTTCAAAATCAGCAAGCATTTCCACTGGCAAATAAAGGCTTGAAGACTTTAAAGTCCATTCAGCATCTCTGAAATCCAGTATATGTAAAGCTTGCATACATTCCCATCTGTGCTCTGCCTAGTTTGTTTTCTTGGCCTGCAGTGTCAAAATGCAGTCATGTCATACAGCAAAACTGTAAAACTGTGATGGCTCAGAGAGGGGTAAGCTTAGGCAGATTTCTATCTACTCACTGCATCCCTTTAGTGCACTCCTGCGTCCCATCCTGACATACTGTAGGAAAGGCTGGAGATGTGCACAGAACACCCAGCCAGCCTGCGACACTCAGGCAGACTGCTCACAAATGCTTGAGCATACGCCAGTTTTCCCATGGATCTGATGTTGCGGCTTTGTGTGAACAGACCACGACAAAGCTCTGGCTGCACTGCCTGCTGATACTACCAGATACTGACAGCACTGTCTTACAAGGCACTGCTCCATGTGCCACATGCACTTTTCTACTAACCTCAGTGTACTGCTGAACTACGTTTTCAGGAGTCGGTCCCATGAAGAGATAGAAGTCGAGGATCCCTCCAATAGTGCGGAAAGTTAAAGATGGGTTTGGAGACAGAGTAACATCTAAAAGAGAAAAATAAGGGTTCTCAGCACAAACCAGCTCTGCACTATACATGGGAATGGGTCAAGAATGCATCAGGGGAGGCTGAGGTTCAATATTAGGAGGCATTTCTTTACTGAGGATGGCCAAAGCTGGAACAAGCTTCCTAGAGATGTTGTCGACGCTCTGAGCCCGTCAGTGTTTAAGAGGCATTTGGACAATGCCTTAACAACAAGTTTCGCTTTTGGTCAGCCTTGAAGTGTTCAGGCAGTTGTACTTTAAGTACATTTTATGTCCCTTCCAACTAAAATATCCTATACTATCCTATCTATCCTAGCTGTGTGCATGCTGGGCTCTTCTGTGTGCCTTGTGGGTATGACTGGAAGAGCAAACAGGGCCTGAAGGTAGGCAGGTCACCGCCCGCCCGGTGTTTCTGTAATCTCTGCTTTCACACTGGCATTGTGCAGCAGTAAATCACCCAGAAATCACCCACCCAGAGTAGATTGCATAGATCTATCTGCCTCAGTTTCATATCTATAAAAAGGATCAACAAGCTTGTGTTCAGGGCTCCTCTATGCTATTTTAATCTTATTGAAAGCCATTGTCTGACAGGGGAAATTGATTTTATAGACTGAGTGAAGATTTCCCTTTTCTGAAATTATACTACTAGATTAATGCAGTAAGGTGACCATGGCAACATACAAAACTATTCTCTAAAGACAGAATGCAGGACTAACATAAATTGATTTGATTTTGTTATGCCAATCTCAGAGGAAATTTCTTCCACTTTCTTCTTTCCCTCTATTTGCATACATTTTCATAAAAAAGTTAAGAATGCATTTTCCCTGAAAATGCCTAAAAATACCTAAACTCCTTGTTAAAAAGTCATTCTATTGAAATCCCTTTGAAAAATCTATAGTTACTCCTGGAAGCTTAGTTAGGGAGCAGTCACTTATCTTTGTATCACATTGAAAAAGCTATCAGTAAAACAGTATTTTATACTTACTAATCTATCATATTTCTATATGCAGTCTATATAGGGAATCCATATATCTTTTTACCTTGTGCATTGGAGTTCAGAAGGAGAACACCGTGGGCATTGGAGTCAGGTTCTACGCACATATAGAAAGGGTGAACTCCATAGAGGTTGGCAAATGACTGAAACGTAAACAGCATGTGAGGTATGACTTGACTTTGCTATTTTTCATAGTTTTTGTCAGGTAGATACATATGCACAGACAAGGAAATAAATTCATTCATAGTTAGAGACTTATTTTGAAAGTTTGGGGGTTTTTTTGATCTAAATTGGTGTGAAATCAAATTGATGGAAAAGAGTTATTTTTTCTGCCGTATCACAGTGGAATTTTTTAGTCTTTCACAGTTAAACCCTTGATATTCTGCCAAACCCTTCAAAATGGCAAGAGTAAGAATCACTTTGCTAGTTAAAACACTCATCAACAACTGACTCCAGTTCAGCCAAATATCTAATAAGTCCTGCTGAAGTCCAGGTTATTTGGATGAACAGGGATTGATCCGAGCATGAAATGCAAAGCTTTCCTGAACCAGGATCTTGGCACACAACATACTATTTTTCTGAAAATTGCACTGTGAGAAATCTTCTGACAAAAGGTTTCAAAGTTCCCTCAAAGCACTTCATGGCTTTGTCCTTTAATTAAAACTGATGATACCTGCAAAACTTGTGACATTCCATGTTTGCCACCTGCTTTTTGTGATCCAAGCTAGGACAAAGTGTTTCAGAGTGAATTACCGTTGGTGCCTGGTCCCTGGCAAACATGCCATAGGTAACAAAGTCCATGTTGTGCTTGAAGGTCGGGTGCTCATGTTCACCAAACCCATACACTGAGGTGGATGGCACAGTGGTGGTGATCTGAAGGAACTGGTTGGAGAAAAACAGATCAACCAGGGAACTGTCCCACCTGTGACAAACAGAGGGAGACAGGATTAGTTTGCTCCTTTTTGGAAGGTATCATTTTAGGTTCATGTCTGGCTATTTATACTTTTTATGTATTTTGGAGAATAACAATATGAAAAACCCACTAAATTCTATGCATGCCTCTAATGTGCTTAACCTAACACATAGAATTTATCTTGCTATGCTTGAAGATATCTCATCTACTTATGCAAAAAAAAAAGCGCATCAATATAATTTTTGAAAAGAACAACTTAAATAACAGAAGACAGCATATAAATCTATTATCAAAATAAGTGGTTGCTTATGCTATTTCTATGACAACCAACGTGAAAGGCTAAAAATTGTTATTATACAGTGGAGTTCAGAATCCTTAATGGGAACAACAGACATTTTATCAGCTTTTTTTTAATGTTTTGCTGTATCAGGACCCGAATACCCCCAACTTCATGCAGGTGCCTGAAACAGAGGTATAGCTTTCTCAAGACTCTGCTTGAACAAGATGATTTTATTGTGATGACTCTCTTCTGCTTCTCTCACCAGCTTAATGCATTTATTTCTATTGAATCATCTGTGGACACAGGCTCACATTTTAATTAGGTGCTACATTCTGTTTCCTATCTCTAGAGCTATAATGAGCTGCAAGTTAGATGGGGGAGAATAGTCAAGCTGTGGAGAAGTGTTTTGTTAATGGTCCTGTGTATGCCATGAGTAGCTCATTTAGATAGCACCCTCTCGAGCCTTGTTTAGCCATGAATTTGTTACAGCTAATTAAAATAAATGAGCCCAAGCCATGGAGCACAGAAGTGGCATAACTCTCCTTTTAATGTTCTTCTGTCAATGATTTTAAGAAAATTAAATGGTTGATCAAATTGACTGGTAAATCAGAGAAACGGAAGATGGGCTGTGTTGGTGGGGCCCTACCCCCATGGGGGGAGTGTCCTGGTGAGTGGCCTGCCACCCGTGCCTCCAGCAGCCCTGCCTGGGCACAAGTCCCTGCGGCTGGCAGGACTGGGAGGGCACCATTGCTCCCACCACACTGGCCTGCTCTCCCCAAAAGAATGCAAGGAGAGCCACTCACATGGATGCTTAAGGCACCCCCTTGCCTTTCCATGCAAAAAGCAGGGACAAACTATCCCTAAATTGTCCTAAACAAATCCCAAGTCAAGCACAGGTACTAAAATGTCTGTGTATTTTTTAAAAAGTCTATTTGTCCTTTCTTACAAGCAGGAAAAATAAGAATTTGTATATAACTTTTGATTTGATTTTTTTTTGCCAACAGGAACCCCTCCCTCCCTCCTTTACGTCATCTCCACCTACACGCAGTACTGAATAACATTATTTTCTTTTAGGAAGGTTATGCATGCAAAACATCCCTGAGAATCAGATCCAGCCCTTGACAAATAGAAGCCTTTCTGCAAGAAGGGTTGCTGTGTAGGGATATGGATGGGCTCTGGAGTTATATTCCTGTCCAAAGGAGAGCTGTCACACAGCTCTGCTCTGTGCCAAGACAGGAAGGGTCACTGCTCTAAGCAGACATAGGGTTATGAAAACTGAAACTATGCCAGAGGGGAAATGCTTTGAGAAGAGCTTAAATATCTATCCTAACTCATTGAGCTCTCCCCATGACGTCTGTTCAGAGGACATGAGGCTTTCTACATTTGTGGTACCCACATTACAGCACTGACATTTCCTACCAGGAGAACACTTAGTGTTACCATGGCATTAAAGTATTCCTTCAGCTCAGCAAGTCCCCTCCCTGACCAGGAGGGTCACTGGGGTGGTGCAAACACCAACCCTAGGAACAAGCCCTCTGCCCCACCGTATCTTTCTGCGTTGTGGAGAAACTGGTTTATGACTCATGCATTCCTTCAGGCGACTGTCATGCACTCCACTTCTGCATGACATTGCCATAATAGTGCCCTGCTCTGCACCCTCCATGGCTCAGCTCCCCGGGGGACTGCCACCCCCACCAGCACAGCTCCCCATGCTGTGCCACCAGCACTGCTCCCCATCAGTCTTGTCTTTCCCTAGACCTCTGCATGCCAGCACAGCTACACACTAAATATAGCATTAACCATGACATAAAAAGGCTGCTAATGACTCTCTCTTTTTTTCTGGGCATCATTATGTCATCTCCATCTGAAGGAAAGCATGGACAGGTTTTCCCCTGGCACTACTCTCTACCTCCACTCCCAAGCAGCTTCCAGAGTCCTTGCGCTCTTCAGCACACCATGGTAGGCTTTTGTGCAACTTTATGTGTTTGCTTATGTGGTGTTGGCAAAGAGCAATCACTTAAATGAAAAAAAATTATGTCTGTCATTCCTTAAACCCTTGGATACAAAAAAAGAAAATGTCATATTTTTCCCACCTCGCCTCCTGCTGGTTTAAAGCAGATAGAAAGAACAAAACAGGAGGGAGCAAAAAATGGCATCATGCCTGCAGGAATTTGCATGGTTCTCCTCCAAGTGTCCTATGAACCATAAAAGCACTGTGATGAACAGCAGAAGGGATCTAAAAAATCCAAAACCAGAGCTGAACTGTTGCTCACTGTCAAAAATGGAACCCTACTAGCAGTTAGACAAGGCAAAGTCTGTGAGGACAAGAACCCTTCTCTTTGCACAAGAGGTAATAGCTGCAGTCATGTTCACTGCTGGAAGTCTTATCCTGTTAGTGTGTCTGTGGTAGGAACACTCCTGCCTGTGGAAACACAAACCAGCCTCGCCACACGTTTGCCTGGCCCATTGTTTGTGGACTGACAGCTGTTGCCTGTCCAAGGAGTCTGACTGATAAAAGACACTCTTTTCTTCCAAACACTGTGCACTACACTAAAGAGTAAACCTCTCTAATTTTTAACCTCTTATCAGGAAAAAAAAGAATGACTCAGATTGAAAAGATCTCTGTAAGAATTAACATTTTTGGCCAGCAAGGGAACTAGTTTCACACCCAGCAGTCAAGCCACAGGCCATCATGATGAAACATAACTGGACTGGACCAAGGAAGTAGTATTAAAGGAAGGTGAGTAGGCAGATGGATAAAACATCCTGTTCACGTTGAAGGTGTCGTTTATGACTAACATTGTCACAGCATTTGAGGAGGATGACTAAAAGGCAGTACAAGGTGCTTTTCAGGAGTGCAATCATCAGTCCTTTGTAATACAAACTGGACATGACGATTTACCTGCCTGAACGACTTTGGTCTGTTGAGGTTTATTAGAGACCGATGACTGCCGCGTATGCAATGGCTTGAAGCACTGACTCCCCTGTCATGAGCAACCAGCTGGTGGCACTTCTACAGGTGGTTTTACAAAACCTCTAGAATTAGGAGACTTGGGTCACATATATGATACATCATTAGGATATGCATCATGCATTATCTGAACATTCAATAATAATTTTAAGTTGGGAGAGGTTTGGTCTTTTCTTTTTCCTGTTGCAATGAATCCTGGAGAACTGAGCTCATTATTAACAGTAAACAACTGGTCCACTCAGTCACTTGGAGAAAATGTCCTTTATAACTTCTGCTTTCCTTGGCCTCCTGTGTGCAAATTCAGTTGTAACTTCACACAGCTATCCAAAAAGGGACTCTAAGCCTCCTGACAAAGCTTGGACACACCTTCCCAGAGGGCCTGGGCAATGACAGTATGCACAGGCTGCCAATAAAGTGCTAAAGCACCTTGGGGAGTGAGGAGCACACACCCTATTTTCAAATGAACCTCAAATATACTGACTGACTCAACACACTTGAGATGATGAGGAGCATCACCTTAGGTGCCCAGCTCTCGATGGTTTTCCATTGATCTCAGATTGCTAAAAATATTTCTGCTGGTTTTGACTGAAGTTAACATTCCTCATAGTAGCTGCTATGGGGTGATGTTTTGGATTTGTGCTGGAAGCTGTTGATAATTCAAGGATGTTTTAGTTATTGATGAGCAATTCTTAACAGAGCACAACAGGGCTTTGCTGCCCCTTACACTGCCCCACCAGCAAGGAGGCTGGGAGTGCACAAGTAGCAGGGAGGGGACACAGCTGGGATAGCTGGCCTCAACTGACCCAAAGGATATTCCATACCATATGGTTCATGCTGAGCATTAAAACTAGCAGGAAGGTTGGCTGGGAGACTGCTGCTCAGGGACTGGCAGGCATCCGTCAGATGATGGTGAGTAATTGTTTTCATTTGCACCACTTTTCTTTCTTGGGTTTTATTTTTCTCTGTGTTATTTTCCTTTTAATTACAACATCATCATCATCATTATTATTATTATTATTATTATTATTATTATTATTATTATTATTATTATTATTATTATTGGC
>VYZT01062010.1:0-19618 GCA_013400735.1 Pomatostomus ruficeps | reverse complement strand
AAGTAGTATTAAAGGAAGGTGAGTAGGCAGATGGATAAAACATCCTGTTCACGTTGAAGGTGTCGTTTATGACTAACATTGTCACAGCATTTGAGGAGGATGACTAAAAGGCAGTACAAGGTGCTTTTCAGGAGTGCAATCATCAGTCCTTTGTAATACAAACTGGACATGACGATTTACCTGCCTGAACGACTTTGGTCTGTTGAGGTTTATTAGAGACCGATGACTGCCGCGTATGCAATGGCTTGAAGCACTGACTCCCCTGTCATGAGCAACCAGCTGGTGGCACTTCTACAGGTGGTTTTACAAAACCTCTAGAATTAGGAGACTTGGGTCACATATATGATACATCATTAGGATATGCATCATGCATTATCTGAACATTCAATAATAATTTTAAGTTGGGAGAGGTTTGGTCTTTTCTTTTTCCTGTTGCAATGAATCCTGGAGAACTGAGCTCATTATTAACAGTAAACAACTGGTCCACTCAGTCACTTGGAGAAAATGTCCTTTATAACTTCTGCTTTCCTTGGCCTCCTGTGTGCAAATTCAGTTGTAACTTCACACAGCTATCCAAAAAGGGACTCTAAGCCTCCTGACAAAGCTTGGACACACCTTCCCAGAGGGCCTGGGCAATGACAGTATGCACAGGCTGCCAATAAAGTGCTAAAGCACCTTGGGGAGTGAGGAGCACACACCCTATTTTCAAATGAACCTCAAATATACTGACTGACTCAACACACTTGAGATGATGAGGAGCATCACCTTAGGTGCCCAGCTCTCGATGGTTTTCCATTGATCTCAGATTGCTAAAAATATTTCTGCTGGTTTTGACTGAAGTTAACGTTCCTCATAGTAGCTGCTATGGGGTGATGTTTTGGATTTGTGCTGGAAGCTGTTGATAATTAAAGGATGGTTTTGNCAAGGATGTTTTAGTTATTGATGAGCAATTCTTAACAGAGCACAACAGGGCTTTGCTGCCCCTTACACTGCCCCACCAGCAAGGAGGCTGGGAGTGCACAAGTAGCAGGGAGGGGACACAGCTGGGATAGCTGGCCTCAACTGACCCAAAGGATATTCCATACCATATGGTTCATGCTGAGCATTAAAACTAGCAGGAAGGTTGGCTGGGAGACTGCTGCTCAGGGACTGGCAGGCATCCGTCAGATGATGGTGAGTAATTGTTTTCATTTGCACCACTTTTCTTTCTTGGGTTTTATTTTTCTCTGTGTTATTTTCCTTTTAATTACAACATCATCATCATCATTATTATTATTATTATTATTATTATTATTATTATTATTATTATTATTATTATTATTATTATTATTATTATTATTGCTACTACTACTTTTTCTTTCCATTATTAAACTGTTCTTGTCTCAACCTGTGAGTTTTCCTTCCAATTTTCTCCATATTTCAGGCAGAAGTGAACAAGCAGCTGAGTGGTGCTTAGTGGCTGGCTGGGGTTAAACCATAACACACTGTTTCACAACAGCTGTATTCCTCATTAGCTGTCTTGGGACACCACCAGAGTGCAGAAGGCCCACCAAGACTGAATTTTTATGTTTATCTTACTTTAAAGGTGATTTGTCAAGTAGGTGGAGAAAATCAGCAGGAGTAATCAACAGATTTTCCACAAACATGACATTTATAAAAAAAAAAAGAAGTGCAGAGTATATTTACAGTTTTTGACACAGTTTTGCACTACTTCTCCTGTATTAATCCTTGTGATACAGGAAATGTCCTGTAACTTGTTGGATATACAATGCTTTACTTTTGCTCTGAAAAACACTTGGATAAGTGATATACCTATAATGCTTCTTGCCTACATAACATAAATCTTAATGATTAGAAGACTAAAATAATGGCTCTTACAAACTAGGAACAAACCCAATCTACCCATGATGCACACAATTTACTCCCCTTGCTTTCAGCAAAACTGCAATTAAGACAACAAAAGTTTTAAATCATTCTAATAGCCTTGCCTATGTAAAAACATTTTCATGGTAAGTGGTGTCTCTGCTAACTACCACAAACTATAAAAAAAGGCAGCCAAACTCTGCAGCAGCCTTTTTGGAAATTAGGGAATATATTGATTAGGTTTTGGTTATTTGTGCAGTATATTCCCCAGTGTGATAGCAAACAAGGCATTCCAAACTCTTAATAGAAAGTAGCCCCTATCTGGCTTGGGAAAAAAATGTTCTGCCTTCTATTATTTGTGTGACATCATGAAGGAAAAGTCAGGATATTAAAGTGGAGAATCAAATCAGTAGTCCATCCCTCTGCAGCCTGTCTCCAGCAATGGCCCAAGCCAGATATCACAAAGGAAGGCATAAGATGCCATTCAGAGCCAGTCTTGCAATAAGCTGCTTATGGAGGAAGTTTCTGGCTGTTTTCATAGAATTAACTGATGTTTTGAAGCATGGAGACAAAAGTATTTGGGGGTTTTATTTTCCTACAGATGATTTTTTATTATGCCTGAATGTGTATCCTGCTAGGCCTCCTGTGCCAGTGCTGCCCTGGGGCAATGAGTCCCACAGAGTAATCACAGACTGCAAAATGAGCATGTGTTTGCTATTTATCACTGTCTTAAAGCAAACAGTTTACAGGCTTTTGCTCTGTTCTTGAGAAAATCTATGCTTTCTTGGAGCCCTCATGCTCTCAGCTGATACTACCTCCTCCAGTGGTTGCTGTTGTTGGTGTGGCAGGACTAGGAAGGGGAATAGAGCTGAACCTGAGTGTATGTGCCACAAAACAACTCACAGGTTGTTTAGCTCCCTCCCCTGCCTTATTACAGCACAGTATTTTATCTCCTTTTTTCACTGATGTAGAGCCCTGGCAAAAGATGGGACAGTTTCCCATTAGAGCTGCAAGATCAACCAGGGCATCCTGAGCAA
Organism: Pomatostomus ruficeps; assembly: GCA_013400735.1. Taxonomy (NCBI): domain Eukaryota; kingdom Metazoa; phylum Chordata; class Aves; order Passeriformes; family Timaliidae; genus Pomatostomus; species Pomatostomus ruficeps. Next base: position 16,718 of record VYZT01062010.1, on the reverse strand, counting down.
GGATTTACTAAACTAAAGCCAATCTCTTGACAAAACATTTTTCCACTGACAACACCACTTCTGCCAAAACAGTTATTTTCCAAGCATGATGGGAGTGAAAAGAGGCTCCCAGCAGTCTCCACTGCCCAACAAAGATGGTAGCTTGGGAGCTTCACCTTTGGGACAGAAGATCCAGACCCTGGTCCCTCTCCCTCATGGTTCAGATCTGTGACTTGCAGCCTTAAATCAGATGCAGGTTTCTAGTTTTCCCATGGAAAACAGAAAACACTTGACATCTGGATGGGAGCAGAAGCTTTGCTGTGTCTCATCTGATCCCCTTTGCACCTCACCAGTGAATGTGCGGACATGGCACCTCTTTACCCTCAAGGCTTTGGATAGCTACTGGCACAGAAAAGGACCTTCCCTGGCTAGTGGCAAAGAAGCAGGAGCTTTGGAGAGGGTACAGAAGAGGACCAGGAGGAGGCAGGATGGGATGGGACAGAGAACAGGACAGCAGTCAATGAGAAGGAGAAAGGCAAGAGGGAGTAAGTCAAGAGGCATTACTGGGAGAAAGAGAGGCAGCCCAAGAGCTCCTGGCCCTGGCAGCTGCCAGCACTGCCTGGATCACCTCCCTACATGACTCTGTCTAATTTTCACCCTGTGCAGGCAAAGCAGCAGCTGTCAACTGATTACCTTGGAGCAAGCTGAAAATGTAGCGGGACTTGGCCTTTTATTCTTGCTCCTGGCTCTGCATGAGGTTTGCAATCAGCTGTTAATGTCTCTCCCCTCATGTCGTTTATTCCTCTCCCCTGTTATTGTGATTACATGGAGCCCTGAGTTTGTCCTGCCCTCCTTGGGTAGCTCAGCTAGGGCAAAGTCTCCCTGCATGCAGCAAGCCTGAGAAACACCTGTAAAGCATGCTCAGGAATACCTCAAAACCTCCTCTGCCTCTCCCCTGCAGTGTTTCCAATGTGGAATTAAATCATTCCTCACAAGGAGGACGATTTGCGTGCACCAGTGGCAGAGCAGGGATGGGGGTTTCTATCAAGCAGACGGACAGGAGCCTGACACCAGCTACCCCATTGCTTCACAGCCTTCAAAGACATGGATGGCAGGACAGACTGCACCCCGAAAAGGAGGGTAGGGAAATACAGGTGTGGATTTTGAAAGAGCAACCCAAACCTACACCACATTTCTGTTTGGGAGAAGCTGCTCCCTCCCCAAGTGGACTGTCAGCTGTGCTAGAGCATGCTGGGGATCAAGAGGGAATTTAGGCTTTTTTAGGGGGTGGGCCATCCAGCAGCATGGCTCTGATAGCAAGGGATAAGAAGCATAATGCAAAGCAGATTTCTGAGGATCTGGGATTGCTTTACAATGGGAAAGCTTTCCTCAGAGACATTTAAAAGGTCCAGCAGAGAACCCTGACCTAGTTTGGTGCAGACACAAGTTATTATCCACCCACACCTGGGGAGTGCAACTGCAGCACCTGTTGAAGAGGCTTTATTTGCCCACATCGATTGTTCTGAGCAGTGTTTGTCTGCATATGGTAATTAATGATTGATTCAGCTGTTCATTGAGACAGTAAGGCCATGGCCATTCACATCTTAAAATAGGAGGCTGAAGTGCCTCCAGGTGTCAAGCATTTGCCTGTTTCTCAGGGACACACTCCTGCACAGCCTGCCCTAACCTGGCCCAGGCACAGAGGCCACCAGCTGTGCAGCTTGGGGCCTGGGTGCCCTGGAGCAGCTGCTCCCACTTCTGGAGGGAGCCCAAAGGAAAAGATTCAGGTTTTAGCATTCAAACTTGCCTTTGGGCTGGTTGAACTAACATGGAAATCTACTTAACATGCCAGATGCCACCAGTGCTCCCCTCGACCCAGCCAGTCAAGTGCAGCCACTGATGGGGATGCTCCCATAATGCTGATTGATGAGGGTTCATCTTCCCCAGTAAAGTAAATGCAGCCACCCATGGCTTTTAGGCCAGGATATATAACCTGCTTTCATGCCTTCTTGTTTTGAAAGATTCCATCTGCACAGCTCTTTTCGTGGCTAAGGAGATTGCAAATCCCTCTAAGACAGGCTGTGGAGCTGTCTCTGAGCACCTGCATTTCCTCACTCTGACAGGATGGACAGGCAAACAATTGAAGCGAAAGCATTTTTGCTCCTCACACAGGGAATATAACTAAACTAAATATGATTCAGCTGTGAGAGGAATGGCTTCCTGACAGGATCCTTCAGTCTATAGTACTGGCTGTGCCATTTCACATGAAACAAGAATTCCCAGGAACATATGATTTCCCTTTCTATATGCAAAATCCTGTGTCTCTGCTGGTGAGAATATTTTGGGAGCAGCCTTGCCATTGCTTGCAGGATAAAAGTCCATTATCTGTGCATTATATTCACCCACAATTTCCTCTTTTTGGGGCTGGCTGGGTTTCAGGAGCACTCCTGTACCTGCCTGGAGGCAGTGTATGATTTCCCATGGGGATGCTGGAGAGCAGAGCATCACTGCTGATGCTGTGCCTGTGCTGCAAACCAAGGCTGCCCTCTGCCTCGCTGGGCTCTGCAACACAGCACTGCTGCACCTCACACCTCTGTCACTGCTGGGCACGGGCCCTGGGGCACAAGGAGATGGAGGGGAATGGAGGAGGCTTCCCCAGGCCCATGGCAGGACAGTGAATGTGCCCTCCTGGAAACCTCCTCAGGGGGGGATCGACTTGTGCTCCTCTGCCTGTTACTGGAGTTGCACCTCTAGAAGACCCTGCATCTTCTTCTTGGCAGGCCCTTTCCCTTAGCTGGGACATCTCAAGTTTGATCAACCCAAGCTAAAACCTTGGGGTCTGAGTGAAGGTGAGGAGGGCAGGCTGGGAATGGGCCAAGAGCTAGCCACTTGTTCTGCATTCACCCCTTCCATCAGCATTCCAATTAATAAGCCTTTGCAGAAAAAAGAAGAAAACTGAGCCTGTAAGAAAAGCTCACTGTTTACACAGAGCTGTTAAGTCTAACAAGAAATTAAATTATTTTTGTTATCAGACTAATGCATAATACATTCATTTATAACAGCCTGCATAAATAAAATTTACAGAATTGACTGTGACATGTATATAGAGATGCCATGAAACTGTAATTCAAAAGGATGGTCAGCTCATTAAAAACCCAGCATGATGGTTCCATCTGCAGAGCATTCTAGAGGCTGTATTCTCTTATTTGAATCACTCATGCTAAGCCATCCTTACATTGCTCACTGCTGCATTCCCAAAAGCAGCTGGCAGGAATGCACCTTGATTGGGACTCTCTTTCTAAGTAGCATTATGCACTAGAGATGTGTTGATGGAAGCCAAGGAAAGGGGAAATTATGACACCTGGTGACATTCGTTAGTGAGGGGAGCTTTTGCTGAAGTTAAACTTACAGTACTGGCTTGAGAACACAAGTGTATTTTTGCAGAGGGACAAACTAGAGCCAATGCTATTCACTGACATCAGTGGAATTTAGAGGCTTATGGCCTCCATGGCTTTGAGCTTCCTAGACCTGCCTACTGGAGTGTCTGGAGATTTGGTGCTCAGTTCCTGACACCTCAAATTTCAGAGATCTTAGCTCAGTGTTTTGATGAGTTTTATTTACCTGCATCCCAAGCCATGAAACTAGCCTCAAAAGTTATCTGACTTACTGAATAAACTTTTATATATGCACATAGATAATTGTCTCTTATAGAGGCACATATTCCTATTAATAATGAACGTCCTTCAGGGACAAAGCATAAATCTGCATTTACACCACATCCAGTTTGCTTCTGACCCCTTGTCACACAGACCCAAGCAACAGGGTGTGAGGAAACAGTGCTTGTCCCATCACACCTAATTTCTGCAAAAAGCAATATGAATCACACGTAGAACTCACAGCACAGTGCCAGTGCTTTTCCTCTTGACCATGAAGTGCGTGGAATCATCCGAGAACTCCACCTCATAGTTGGCTTCTTCAGCGGTAACCCCATGGCCATCGATCTTGAGTGGCACTTCAAACCGCTGCTTGTTGGGGTCATAGAGCTAAAGTAAGGCAAATGGGGGCAGGTTAACTCACTCCTTAGCATGTGTTGCTTTGGTTAAATGATCCCAACCCCCCAAGTACTCACCCTGAACCGGAGTCTGTCCTTTGTCTGGTACTCCACTTCCAAGACGATCGGGGAAATGTCATTTCCGAAGAGGGTCAAGGACTGGCGCTTGTTCAGTGTGACCCTGCAGTGCAAACACATCCTGGTGCCCACCACAATTGATCACTGGCTGAGACCACCCTGGGGCAGGCTGGGGGAACCACCCAGCTACTCTGTCTCAGCTCTTTAAAAATAAATCATCAACTTACTGAGAGAAATAATCCCTAAGGTCAGTTTAGGCCCTCCTGGATGTTAATGGATAAAGCAGGGGCCACCAAAGCAAGCAAGCCTCTTAGTCTCCTGGGACACCGCTGCCAGGGTGGGAGGCACCACTCTGTGCCTGCACCTGACTTCCTCACCTGCGGTGTGGTGAGAGCACAAGCCCCAGTTCTATGGCATATGCACAGGGAAAGGTGTCCATTACGCTCCTTGTCACATGCGGATCGCAGCAGCTTGGGGAAAGCCTTGAGCGAGAGCGTCTGGGGGCAGCGGTGGTCGTGGGGAGCACCCAAGGAGCCACACGCACTCACCTCCAGCCTTTGTCTGTCTTCTGGACGTTCCCACTCCGGGAGTAGCCATAGGGACTGTCCTCAGGGAAGAAGCACCAGGGAGCGTTGGGCACATCGGTGGAGCACCAGGTGCAGCCCCGCGCCTCGCAGGCCTCCCGGGAAGCCCCGGGCTGCGGGTGGCAGTCGATGCGCTTCTGCACCGCCACGGCTCCGGGGCACTGCGCATCCTGCTCGGAGCCGAGGCACCCGCCGAGCGCTGTGCACGGGGAAAGCAGTCAGAGCAGCAGAGAACCGCGTTAAAAACCCCACAGCACTGCAAACTTTAGTTATTCTCTTTTTTTGGATGCACTTTTTCCCCATCTTAGGGCTGGTACCCATGATCCCGTGGACTAAGGTGACAGCAGAGCAGCTGTCTGCTCGTGAGCGAGCAAGAGCAATAACCACCTTCTTTTACGAGCCGAGGCAGTGGGTCTGTATTATTCAGCACTCAGAGCTGCTTGTGCTCAGCTGAAGCACGCCTTGCTTGAAGTACTCATAGAAAGTTAAATAGCAGGGTAATGAAGCTGCTGTTGAGGCATGAGAGTAACACTGCAGGCTGGTGGAACAGGAGGGATGCTTCAATAAGGACTGCTATCAATATTAAAATGTTACATTTTCTGTATACTTATGTTATACACAGATGTTTTCTATCTATGGAGGTACAAATATGTGATAAGCAGCATGTACTTGTATGATATAAATAGAAAAATATTGATTATATGCATATGTTTGCATTAGGTTTCTTTTCTATACCGTGTGACTACTGTATCTATGTAGTATTAGTAGTTTGTAATACAGGTACACTTATGAGTAAAAGGAAGATGCCAGCAGTATAAGAAAAGGCATGTATTAGTCACTCGCAGAATCATCATAAAAAACCTGTTAATAAGGTGCTAAATTTTGCCTTTTTACAGCTGCAGGTCAAGCCCTGTGGTTCCCCTGCATGTTGAGAGCCTACCAAGAGCAGGAGGACCACAAGACCAGCTCCCAGCTGTGCTGCTGACAAACTGCTGTTAGCAAGTTTTTTCAGAGAGAGCAGGCATATCACAGGCAGCATACTTATTTTGAAGTTAATTTGTGTCATTTTAGTCATTACAGTAATATTCAAAGATTAAATCTACTTGAACGATAATTGCCCTTTTCTATAAAATGACTAATACCTCTGCTTTTTTTTTCTTTTTTCATGTGGACTGTTGTGTGCTTGAAAGCCTAAAACATGATTGCTGATGCAGTCTGGGCTTCTCCACAGAAAGAATTTTACCAATAGATGTGCACAAGCAGTAATTATATATACTGGAAAAATTTACAGGATGAAACAGTAGGTTCACTAGAGAATGCCATCATGCTGCAATGCTGGAGTTGATTTCCAAGTAGGGGATAGGAACACGGAAAAGCAGGATTGCCATCTACATTTTTTTTTGAGGAAACTCTCATCCTCCTTTTATACAGGAACATCTGACACTCAGGTCTGATGCTCCCAGGCTGTTCAGGAGAGCTCACTGCTCACTGCCACAGTGCCTCATTATCATCTTCTAGAGGCTGGAATTAACAGGAATTATCTGGCTGTTAACCTTTGCCAGCTGCTGGGCAGATACGATTGGCTCCCACCTCTGTTTTCTGGGGCAGGGAACCATGTCCACACAGGCTGACTGCTCTCTGTCCAGCGCTCACCCCTCGTGATCTGTCACACAGAAAAGCTCTAAATTCTTATCCTCTTTTTCATCTAAAGCATAATAGGAATATGAGTATCCTTCTACAATCCCTCAATTATTTCTTCTTGGAGCACAAAATAAACTAAACCCATCACATTTCATTTTGGTTTGGGGTGTGTTTTCTAATGGGAGTCAAATGCAGAATTAGCGTTTTCATTGCTGAAATCAAAGAGTATGACTGAACATACTACAGAAGATTATTAATGTGGTGCAATTTTACACAGTGTAGGTTTGTGGGAGACTTATGAACTAATTTGTATTGTAAAATATTCTAAAAATACTTCTTATAAAGAATCTTGTGAATGAAAAAGCTAGTTCAAGAGAAAAAACATTGCACCAGCAGGAAACAAGAAATTTCTTTAGTTTTTTTCTCCTACTAATGCAAAGCTTACATTTTCCAGCAAATTTTAAAAACAAAGACTTGGAGGTGTGAGCAGCTCAATAAGGCTGCAACCTTGTTCATCCCTTGTTCCTGGATTTACTTCTATTGTAGTACAAACGTGATAGCAGCAAGTGGGAAGATACAATTTTCCTTCCCTGCTTTTTCAAATAATTTAAAAATCATCATTTTCACTGTATTTAGGGTCCATGTCTGTAAACATACGAAGTAGATGAAATCCAAACAAGCAGTTGAATATATAGCAACAGCTATGGCTACTTGCTGCTTTTCCATGATAATTTCCATGGGAACAGAAGCTAAAGAAAGGCAGTTGCAAAGATATACGTGAAAAATAATCTTCATTGATTTTTAAAAACCTTGACTTTAATTTGGAAAAATTGAATTAAAATTAAGGCATAAGAAAAGAATGAAAGTATTACCACACAGTGTTTAATTTAATAGTATTAGTCTTTATGTTGTGGGTTTGTCTGTACATTTCAAAGGCATTTGCTGCAGAGGTTCCCTCCTCCAGCAACACAGTAATATGTATTCTCCCTTTATCATGCTCTGGACCAAATTAACCTCTGGTATGCCGGGGTAAAAATCACAGAAGAACTAACAAAGCAATAGGTAACTTTCAGGAACTGAATGATCCCATTGATTCCCTTTTGCCTGTGCTGGTGCCCAAGTGCTGAATACATAGTAGGACTGGGACATATTTCTAAACAAGCCAGCTCTCTTGTCCTCCCAAAGTCACCTCAAGTGGAGTCAGTGCCATGCCTGTTCTCTCCTTTTTTGTGGAGAACAATCATCTCTTCTAACAGCTCTTCTATCATTATCACATTTATATTTTGCTTTTGAACCCTACAAGAAAATACAAATGTGGTGAATTTACCTGCAAGCACAACAGCCAAGAAACACAGGCTCCTCATCCTTGCCATGGTCGAAGGAGGACTTCTACATGCAGCCTGAAGCCTTTTATACAAGGCAGGGGCACCATAAGCACTTGTTCCAATACACAATCAGAAGCATGGCAAATATTTTCCCAGTGTTCGTATCTTTGATGAGATTAAGTGCAACACATGACCTTGCCTATATCTAAGCAGATGAGATACAGTCAGTAATTTTTCCACATACTTTGTTCAACTTCTGAATTCCAGCTTTGTGAGGAAAACATGATGTCCCCATGACTTCAGAAAATTAATTTTTCAGAAACCACCTTTTTTTTTTTTACACAAACATGTTCAGACAATGGTTCAGTGCTTACCTTTTTCTGATTTCATATTATCTTTTGTCATACATGTGAGTTTACAGCACAGATGAAGTTTGAAGAAAAACAAACAGTCAAAGAATTCTCCACTAAAAAAAGACACTAATACTGTGACCTTTACAAAATGACATTTTTCTCCCAATTACTTGATGGCAGGAACTTTCAGAGCAAAGCTGTGAAAGTTTAGTTCTATGGTAAGACCTGGTTTAGGTGGAATAACTTTCTGGAAAAAAAAAACCAAACTTTTAATGAATACATTAAGTTATATTGGTGCTTACTAGGAGATAGGCCAAAAAAAAAATACCTATACTGCCAAGCATCACTGGAGAGGAACATCTGCAGCTCAGACCACAGCCACACAGCCCCTACCATATGGTCCATCAGAGCCAAGCAGCTGGATGGAGGGAGGCTTTTCCCAGGTCTGCAAGGACTTTTGTCCTGCAGTTGCAAAACACAATATTCATATGAATCATACACACAAAGCCATGAGTGTTGAGCACCAAAACCAGGGGTCAGCAAGCTGTTGGCATCATTTGTGTAGCTTGGCACAATGAGTGTCTACTGGGCCAAGGGGAACAGGGACCATCCACCAAGCACGAAACCACTCTCATATGAGTCTCACATGTAAATCCACTCTCCACTGAGAATCTGCTCAAAGTTGTGATATAGTCCCAAATCACTTGTGTGTACACCTTTTGAGCAGTCAAAAAGCATGATAGACAAACACTAAGTGGTAGTGCTGGTGATTATTTTAACTAATTTATACATTGTTTCTTAACAGTATCTTTATCACCTGTTTCTATCAAACCATGGAACACATTGGTAAACTCAAATTGCAAGCAGTATTTTCATCTCCTTTCAAGCTGAGCAGAGAAGGAAATAATTCCTCCAAGACCAGTAAGAGGCATCAGAACTTTTCCTTGTTTGATAGCCCATATGTAGTAAGGTAAGAAGTGTCATCTCATAGGAAAAGGAGCCACCTGCTTCATTTTACGTCTGTACTGTACTTAGTGCGAGGGAATCCCCCTAGGGCTCCTAAGTACTATAAAAATACAAATAATGGCCAAGGAGAACACAGATATTGGATACCAGAACAATGTATGGGCTATAGGACTCAGCAAGCTACTCTACTCCATTGTGTAAAATTGTGGTTTTTATATTCAAGACATTTGCAGGGGAAGTGAATTTTTTATTAGGAAGTATGATGAACAAGGCAAAAAAGCAGTTCACATTCACATCTTTATTTGTTACCTACACAAGCTATAATTTACAGACTGATATTTTCTGAAAAATAAAAACAAAACAACCAAAAAAACCTCAATATCCAAACACTGTATCTGAATCTACATAAAATTATAAAATTTGCAGAATTTACAAATTAATATTCAGAGCAGTTGGGTAAATTATACATCCTCCCTCAATATCCAGGTTCCAAGAGCTTTAAAAGTCATACAGGCACAAGATAAGATATTTTCTTTATACAACCATCTATTTACATAGCTTTTTCCAATATACGTGGTTCAGTTCTCAAAGTAACTGCCAAGGTTTGCAAAACAGTATATTTAAAATACATTTAGCAGCATATAAAATTAGATAAAAAGGAAAGACAATTTGCTTTAAAAAAAGAAAGTGTGAGATGACAGAAACAAATCCATAAGAAAAATAGATTAAGATATATTTGTCATGACATTAAGAACACCTAGCCATTGCAGAACATAGGCGAAACACAAATAAAACATAGCAATTTGTGGGCATTTGAGCTCTAGTCCTGAGCACAGAGTATACACAGCTGCACAACTTTGGTCAACACAGATTATATGCTATCACCACACAAATCATACGGCATTTGCTGTTAGCAGGATACAGCCATGTCAGGTAGATGTATCGTTAACAGCTTCTTCCCATCTATTATTCACTCTACTTTCCTAACAACAGTGTAAGTGACCTTTAAAATCTTCAAACTGCCTCTCATAATCAAAGGCTTATTCCTGGGAGACATTCCTTCCCGGCTACCCTAAAATGCAAAACAGCTGATCATACTTGTGAGTGAAATACAGCAGAGCACTTTTGTTATATATCTCAGGTTATAATTTTGAGATGGTCATTAGAGAAGACTGAATTCCAGTTAATTTAAACTGCAAGTATTACATATGCACACAAATTCAGCCATAATACGTAGATACACGTGTGACTGTTGAGACACAAGCATGTTACCAAGAGGTTATTAAATACAGTACATATTTTAAGGACAGCAGGTCTAGTGGAAGAGTTCACGCATTGTCAGTCCATTCCAGTCATCAGTGTTTACCTAATAATCATGCAGCAAGCTGCACAGAGTGCACCTCAAATTGATCAATATATTCCTTTATCTCCAGAATTTCAATTACTGGCAATATCTTCACTTGCATCTCCTGCATCTGAGATCTGTCCATCTATTATATTTCGAGCTTTCCAGATCCTCACAGTTCGATCACTGAAAACCAAAGCAAAGCAGTATTAGAGTGTTGTAACTACACTGGGAAAGGAGAGAGGGTGAAGGAAGGTAGGGGAAGCTTCCTTAAAAGCTTGAGTATCTTATTCAGAAAGGTATTGTTGGCAAAGTAGCAGTTCTTTAATGGACATGCAAGGGTTATTCCACCTCCAGGAGACTTTGTAATCTAATACGCACAACACTGAAGATTCCCGAACCTTATCATAGCACTGGCTATAACCTTTAACCATCTAAGAGAGTATAAAGACTTAATGCCTAAGGAAAGTAAAATCCTACTCTCCTATTACCTAATTTTCTAAAATGGTAATAGGTTTAAGTAGATTGACATCAGAGGAGAGCTTCCACCATGTAGTTCTTTGCAACTTGGCAGACCACAGGCAGAATTAAGGAGACAGACTCAACAGGACAGAACTACTTCCTGTCATTAAGAAAGTGTGAAACATTATAACAGGTTAAATGAAAACACGCTCCATTTGCACAAAAGGTGTCACTCTATGAAAAGAAAAAGTTTAAAAAGCACAGAACCACAAGACAAAATGAAGTCCTAACTCTCCAAAAAAAAAAAAAAATACCCAACAAACCCAAACCCCTTTGCAAGGTGCTAGATAGTATATATGAGTGAGCTGGTGCTTAGAAACCCAGACTGTAATTCTGTACCTTTGGGAAAAAAAATCACTACACAATTTTAAAGTATGTGTAAATAAAATATCACATAGAATGTGTTACAAAATGCTATTATAATTTAAAGGTAAAATAAAGAGTTAGTCCTGTTAAATAGCAATTGATTACATGAAAGGGAAGTTATGAATTTCTCATAAACATTAACTTGAGTGACAAGCCAACATTGATTCATAAATTCCTCACAACCCTCTCAAAAGAAACCAGCAGGCAGAACAGACTTTGTGACTGTTAAAGGTGATTTCTGACTTGTGCCTTCATTTCACTGTAAATTGTTAGGAACACTCTAAAATTTTTAGACCTTAAGCCCACTGCTAGAAATTCCAAAAGGCTGTAATTTTTTTTCTGTGATAAAAAAAGAATAAATTTCAGATGCATGTATGTTCTAAATGGATGAATAATCTTTAGGCAAATAGAGACATAAGTTTGACACCTCTACCCCTACCTGTTATTGCTTAAACATAAAACCTGACCACCAAATATGAAAACTTGGCAACTTTGAAATCCTGCTATGATTCAGAAAGACCTGCTTTTAATTCAGAAGGCCAGAAGCTTCCACAATTGGCACTAGAATGTAACACGTCAGCTTTCACAGCTCCTGTGCTCAGACTACACCACAAAGAGGCTCTGTTGCCGTCTCCTGCACCTTCTCCATAACAAGGTATTTTTCTTGGTCAATTACCCTGAGGTTTCAGATCCTCAATTTGCTCACTTTTACTGAGGAAACAAGTATTCAAATCAAGGTATTTACAGGACAATGGGATGGGTTGCAAAGCTTCTGCTGTTTGACAGCACTTAAAAACAAACCAACCAACAAACCAACCAATAGCTATGTGCCATGGGTTTTAGGAGAATTTGCACAGGTGAGGCATGAGTCCTACAGGAAATAATACAGCTGTAGACATAAGCCAAATTCTCCCTGCCATCCTGTAGATCAGTGGTCTCCAAACTTTTTTTGATCATGCACCCCTACCACTAAAATTTTTTTAAGCCCACACTGCCATGTATATTTATTAATTATATACACATACCACTGAATTCTAATAATTTTTTCCAGCACCCCCCTGGGTCATGTTGTGCATCCCCTTGGAGATGGGGATTATTTGGAGAAGGCTGTGATAGATTATTAGCATTGAAGGGTATGGACTGAACCAGGTCTCCCCATCCTTACTATGAAGTGACTTAAACATCCTAAACACATGTGCATGGACAGAATTCTAGCAGGGGACACAGAAAACAAAGATTCATGGAGAAGAACTCACTCTGCTGCTGTGAAAATCTGGCTGGAGTTGGTGCAGATGGCATTTATAGGGCTGTCATGTCCCTTCATCTCCCCAATGGGTGCGAAGGTATCCACATTCCAGAGCTTAAGGGTGCCTCCCCTGCAACCGCTGAGCAGAACCGGCGAACCAGGCACCAGTCCAAGAGCACAAACCCAGTCCTTGTGAGCATTAGGAACTTGCTGAAAGAGAGAAGGCAGGCAAGTCTCACAGGGCTGCAAAAAATTCCAGAGGAACAAGCACAGAAGTGGAAAAATCCCAAATCGTAAGCCTGATTCCTGTCCTGCAGCACCTTTGCTACATGGCTCTGAGTGGCTTCTCCACCTTTAGAGCAAGGAGAGTGCTAACTTCCAAGAGGTTTTTTTCTATAACATGAGTTTGGGGTTTTTTGTGAAATAGTACTGCAAAGCAAGAAAAAAATCTAATACGCACAACTGACCTAATCTGGAACAGAAATCAGTTTAGGATAGTGCTAAGTCTGCATGTTTTAAAATACATATTTGAATGCATTTTTGAACATATGGTCTCTGTATATGTTTCAAGTCTGTCTGTAAAACTGCTATAAAACACATAAAATGAAAATCCAAAATACTGCTCAAAATACACCAGGAAGACAGAAACTGCTTCTGTATTTGCCTTCCTTCCTTCTCCTTTTCCCACTACACATTATAAATTGATTTTGTGATCTTGCACTTCACAAAAAAACATCCATTCTTTATTGAGGAAGGGCACTAGCATTTTACTTCTAATTCAGAAAGCAAAGTGCTGCTCAGACCAGCGGAGAACAACATCCTTTTGGCAGCAATAAATAAATAGATGGGGAAAATAAAAATATGGGGAAATAATAGTCCAAGTTTGCTGGTTTTTGGGGGAACCAAAAGTGGCTTTTCTCCAGTTCAGTTTGGTAGGAACTGCTTTGCTTTGATGCATTGCTCATAATGGAGTACATTCAGCTTTCTAGGATCATCTTAGTGTTTCATCCATAATATACACAGCTACCACAGCACTGGTAGTCTGGTTCTGCAGCACTTCATTAAACTGGGAGGGGGGTGGTTGTGGTTCTAAAATCCTAATTTTGTCACAGCAGGGTTTTGTGACTTGGGATGTATAACACCAAGTGAAGCAGATGATCTCCAAATTCTTTTGAATAGCATGCTTGTTAAGTGATTTTCATCAATTATAGAGGATCAGACCTGTTCAACATGTGTACGCCAAACCAGGACCTCTAATGCAACATTAGCATTTATACTGTAAAACAACTCAGCTCTGTTTCAGGTTTTGATTGCTGGGTGGATCAAGGAGAGCAGCTGTTCAATCTTGTGACCTTGGAGATTTTGAAAACTTAGCTGGGCAAGGCCTTGAAAAACCAGACCTAACTACAAAGTTGGCTTTGCTGGGACCAGCAGGACAACTTCACATTGTGTGACCACCAGCGTGCCTTTCCACCCTGAATTATCACACGATTAGCAAAGTAACAGCACTTAACAGTCCCTAAAAAAGACAATGAATAAAAATTATTTATATTCATCAAATGCTTCAGTCTCACCTCCTTGAAAGACAGCATTTTATAGAAACAGAAATAAAAAGAAGAAAGTGTGAGATTATTTTTATTACCAAGTTCTACTTTTAAAACCAACAAACAAGAACACAAAGCAGAGAAATTATGAAATGCACATATACCAAAAAGAAAACAAGGAAAGGGCTATAACTAGTCCAATTTACATACTTCTTCACTCCTGGTTTTGTATTCTTTCTGATGTTAAATTAATTGCAATAGCAAAAATGCATATTGCATAATATTTTAATGACCCTAAAATTCAAGAGTGAAGACACTTCTTACAACTTTAATGAAGTCATTCTGAAAATAAAAAATCTTTCCAGTTCCTGTGGTTTTGGTACAAGCTGCTCAGTACATTTTTCTGGACAGACAGGTGTGAGGGCAGATGTGCCAATATGGCCAAGTGAAGATCTCTAAGAAGCTAAATTTATGAACACTTATTTTAACTGTGAAGTCTTCATAGTGTTTTGAAAAGGAACTGGCACCCAAATGGACAATTTTGAGTGAAGGTCACGAAAGTTTATATATTTATGGAATACTAAGTATGCCCATATAGAAATTTTCTTTTTAAAGTAGCCAGTCCATTATTTTCTTGTGTCCCAATACTTTAAAATTCTATTTGTTTCCTTGCTATCAGTCTGCATATTAAATGCATGCTTCTCCTTTTCCCAAAAATCATTGCAAAAATAGCACTCTCTTCTGGTATTTGTTTTGCTGCCTTCCAGTTCGCGCTCAGTCTCAAGTTAAATAAACACAACTATACCTCAAGAACTCCTCATAAAACCTAAAAGAATAGATCAGCTTATAGCAGGTGGCCAACAATCAAAGCTCTTCATGCCAAAAAAATTTCAAATTCCCTGGATTTGAGGTTCTTTTACACTCGCTCTCTCTTTTTTCCTTTTTACATAAGGAAAACATACAGCAAATATGTTCTGACAGCAAACATTATTATGAGTGTGTTGTACACATTACATAACGCATGCACTATATAAGGAGATGAATCTGAGGAGTAAGACTGCGTGCAGTGAGACAGGCTGTAAAACCTCTTCACAAGGAAATATTCTGTAGCCTGATCTAAAGTATTGTTTCTCGTTAATGAGTTCCCAATCCGAACTTGTCAAAGACAAGTATCCAATGATTCCACTCACAGATGAGGCAAGTGCTGCTTTTATTCTGAAGCAGAAAAACAAACCCCACATACTCAGAGCTAAAATAGGATAACCACTTCATCCGAATTTCCTGATGCTACAGGCACAGAAAAGCAACTGCATGTAAGGATCAAGTACATTATTGATTTCCTTCTTAGTCAGTGCTCTGTGCCTTCCCTATTAACAGCACCAGTGTCTATGTGAATTGTCATTGTATGAGCCTGAACACTTACACAGCCCGAAAACAGTTCTACAGCGTGACTGTCACAGTAGCTGCGTGATTTTTTTCATTACCTGAAGAAGGTCTTTTTGAGACAAATCCCATTTCTTAATTCCATTATCTCTGGATCCACTAAAAAGGTTATCTCCCATAATAGCAAGTGCTTCAATGCCATCATAATGAGGAGGTTCAAAATTGTGTGTAGGACTTACACTTCCAAGAGCCCCTTCAGTCACATCAAACATCTAGAATAAATAATAAAACATGTTATGTGAAATTTTCTGTCATCTAACCTGCTAGAAAGTCATGCAGCAAATAACTTTAGGGAAAAAACTTGGGAAGTCTTACTACAGGCCACTGTCTCATGATGCATATTTGACAGAATTTATCTACCAGAACCACTTCTTTCTTCTCTTCCACCTCTTGCCTGAAGTGGGAACACTCCACTGACTTTGGAGAAGACTGCTCTGGGAAGACGTACCACTACTTGAATATCATATACACAGTAGCTTCACAGGAAGGGCCCATATGTGCCCTGTATCATGGGCTAGAGAAACAAAGCTCATGAGTGAGTTTGGGAAACATAATTCACACTGGGAGAACTGCACAGGTAAGTAGCTTCAAAAAGAGGCATTGATGTATTTTTCTGGACAAGCTGTTTTGGTAAGGGTTACATACTATTAGACACTGATGCTTTTCATGGACTAGACACACCTCTCTCCTTGCCTGTGCTCGAACAATGGGGTGTTAAAACAGACCCTTTAAGTAAGGTTAGTTTAACAATTTAAGGCATAATCAATCCCATCAGGTCTTTTTTCCTAGAGCTACAGTGTAAGCAATCCTGTTTCATTTTGCATTGTAGGGAGCCAGAAATCACCCAGTGAGACTGAGCTGAAAAGGAACAGATGAGACGTAACTTTTTAAACCACCAGCTCTGTTTCACAAGCAAATGTCAAACTTCATCCTCTACTATTTGCTCTTTATTGGCCTTTTAGAATGAATAAACTTGACAGTAGAAATGGGAAAGCTTGGTAGTGTAAAATACCTTGTGAGCTAAAGGCATTTTAAAAGTTACCAAATTCAATTAACATGCATCAGTTCCAATTGTAACAAAAAAAAGTTTCTGTGATAAACCAGAAAAATCAGGCACTTAGAGATGACTAATATTACTGACTCAGTAGACAAGACAGTAGCTTCCTGTGGCAGGGGATGATAGTATCTGTCACCAGACTTAGTATAGCCCAGCAGACCTACCCATGCAGAGAACCACAGATTGTTAAGGGGTTGAAATGAACCTTAAAGATCATC